>VMDR010008388.1:0-36804 GCA_007922815.1 Macrotus californicus | reverse complement strand
TCCACCTATAAAAAGATCTCATTTTTACTTACATGATATATATTTCAGTATGTCTTAGAAAAAGGTTTTAGAAGAAACTAAAAGCATCATCTGTGCAGCAGAAATTTGTAAAATAAGTTATTCTTTATACCAATCAAAGAAAGTTTAGCTATTAAAATACCAAAAGATTTTTCCTATAAAGTTTGATTAAACAATAATCCTACAATGAATTCCAAGGTACAGAGAGTTAAAATGAAACACATAGAGTTCTGCTTCTGTTTAGGAGAAAGTCAGACAGTATTTTCCTAACAGTTAGAAAAAGGCAGATAAACTAAATCATCATATTTTTAAGACATCAGAAAGCTGTGGATAAAAAGTAACATAAAAAAACTAAATACCAGAGAGGAAGAAGTTCTTCCTAGGTTGTGAGAGAGGAGTGAGCACTTTCTACACTGGGGGCATTAGTCACATCAGGACCCAGATGGACACAGATCAGGTCTGGAATAGGCAGAGAGAGTCCGCCAGGATAAAGAACCCCATGAAGCTCTCTACGGCCATGTTGGCTAGCGTAACATCCAGAGGAGCCCCCAGAGCTGGTTCTCGTCGCCTGCTGCATTTCTATGATAGCAATTTGAGTGCACATGAGGTGATAGAGGAGGGTGGAGGCATGGATGGAAAGCCAGAAATACTTCTCTGCATTCTTACAGTTCTTAGATACCAGTAGAGAATGAAGCCTGTAATAAACACTGAACAGATTTCACCCTGAAGGCACTTGAAACCAGAGGTAAACTAAAACTACCAAACCCAGCCTGGGCCCAGTTCAACCTTTCTTATTTTAGTTTTACTTTTTAATTGAAATATATTTGACATGCAACACTGTAAATTGAAGGTGTACAGCATATTGATTTGATATATTTATATATAATATTGCCATTGTAGCGATAGTTAATTCCTCTATCAAGTCCCATAATTAGCATTTCTTTTTAGTGATTGGAAAAATTAAGATCTAGTCTCTTACCAAGCTTAATGATTAAAATCCAGTATCATTGGCTATATTCACTATACTGTGCATAGATCTCTAGGACTTGTTTACTACTGGTTGTAAGTGTGCACACTTAAATAACATCTCTCCTACCCCTAGCCCACCACCCAGCCCCTTTTGGCTTGACTTTTTAAAATTCCACCTGTAAGTGATATTACAGAGTATGTGCCTTCCTCTGTCTGACTTATCTCACTTAGCACAATGTCCTCAAGGTCCATCCATGTTGTCGCAAATGGCAGGGTTTCCTTCCTTCTCATCAACAGGACAGTTTCCACTGTAGGCATCACCACACCTGTATCTGTTCATCCACAGACAGGCACTTAGGGTGTCGTTTCCCACCCTAAACGATACCCTAAGTGGCTAGACCGATTTACAGTCCCACCATGAGTGTGCAAGGATTCACCTTTTCCCACATTTTCCCAATACTTGTTACTCTGGTCTTTCTGGTAACAGCCATTCTGATGTAAGGTGATAAGGTGTAAGGTGATACATCATTGTGGCTGCAATTTGCACTTCCTTGATGATTAGTGACATGGAGCACCTTTCACATATTTGTTTGCCATTTCAATATCTTCTTTGGAAAAATAACTATTAAGTTTCTCTGTCCACTTTTTAATAATGATGGGTATTTTTATTGAGTTATATGAACTCAATATACTTTAGCTATCAACTCCTTATTTTAGAAATGGTTTACAAAAATTTTCTTCCATTCTGTAGGTTGCCTTTTCAGGGTTTTTGTTTGTTTGTTTCTTGTGCTGTGCAGAAGCTTTCAGGTTTGATGTAGTTCCACTTTAGATTTTTGCTTTCTTTAATGTTTCTTCAACTCAAGTAATGAGCCCTTCACCCTAGCACCCTGTAAGAAGAAAGATATGCCTTCTTTTGTAGAAAATAGTATCAGTTTAATTTTTATGATTCTTTTATAAACAATGTCTGTTAAACAAATAAAAATTATAGGACATTCAAAATAACAAAAAATGTGAACCATAATCAAAAGTAAAAACAACAATAAGAGAAAGACCCTAAATAATCCAAATATTAAAATTAACAGACAAGGATTTTAAAATTATTATATACATGTTACAGAAAACAATGAAAAAGGGAACAAAATGAATGAAAGATACAGAATTTTACCAGAGAAGAGAAATGTTAAAAAGCCAAATAGATATTCTTGAGTTGACTAATATAATCTAAAATTGAGATGTGATTGGGTAGATGGCTGTCTAGACACAGCAAAAATATGTCAATGAAAATTATCCAATCTGAGACACAGAAAGAGAGAAAAAAGGTAAAACAGAATAGGGCATCAAAGATATATGGGATGCTGTCCAATGATCTAATATGTGTGAAACTGGAGTCCCATTAAAGGGGCAATATATAAAAAACAGCAGAAATACCTGATGAAATAATGAAAGAAAATTTTCCAGAACCAATGAAAGACACTAACCCACCTCTTCAAGATGAGAAGCCACAAGCAAGGTAAACACAAAGCAAATCACACAGACACATCAAGGTCAAAATGCTGAGATAAAAGGAAAAGCAGTCAGGATGAAAGGCATAGTCAGAGGAAAAACAAAAATGACAATGGCTGAATTCCGAATAGAAACAACAGAAACTGGAAGACAAAGAAATGACATCTTTAAAAGTACTGAAAGAAAAAAAAAAAAAAGCCTGCCACGATAGAATTCTATACCCAGTTAAACTATTTAAATGAAGGCAAAGTAAAAGACAATTTCAGGAGAGGGAGAGGAAGGGAGAAAGGAAGGGAGGGAGGATGGATCTGAGAGAATTCACACTAAAAAAAATGTGAATACTAAAGAAAGTTTCCTCAAACTGTAGAAACACGAATGACCCTGTCAGAAGTATGGCTCTGCAGAATGAAGTGAAGAACACAAGAAAGGATCAATGTGTGTATAAATATGAAAGTCTACTTAGAAAACTGTTGAAAACCACTTAGTGCTCACAACACAATAATAAGAATGTATTTGAAAGACTGCAACACATGTAAAAGTAACGTGAATGATAACAGCACTAAGTCTACAGAGGCACCAAATAAAATTAAACTGTTAGGGCTCTTGCATGGTCTGTGAAGTGCTAAAATTCTAATTCAGGGTAGACTATTATGATTTAAGGATGCATATTGTAATGACTTTTTAAAAACCCACATTATGCTGCCAATATAACTAAAAGCCATAGTGAAGATAACATAATTAAAAATTGATTTTCCAAAAGAATAAAGGAAGCAAAAAAATAATAAACAGATGGTATAAGTAGAGAAAAAAAGAGCAAAAGACAGACATAAACCCAACTACACCAGTTATTGTGTAAAATGATTTAAAGATACCTTGTCAGACTGGATTTAAAACAAATGTGACCTAAGTATGTGGTAATGACCAGAGGTATTATAAATGTAAGGACACAGACGGACTGAAAGCAAGGGGATGGATGGAAAAGATAGGTCACCCCAACAGTAGCCACGAGAAAGAAGCCCATGTGTCTCTATTACTTACACAAAGTAAAACTTAAAACAAAGATGTTACCCAAGAGAAACATAAACACTTCATAACGATAAAATAGGAAGGGTGAGTTCATTAGGGAGACCCCTTCATAACTTCAAAGTATGTGAAACAAAAATCAATAGAACTAAATATACAAATCTTCCTCAGTAATTGCTACATCAAGTAAGTCAAAAAAATATAAAAGGGTGTCGAATATTTGAACAACACTAATAGCCGAGCTTACTTAAGTGACATGTACAAATCTCTGTGACCGACACCTGTCCTACACACGTTCTTCCCAAGCAGACTTGGCACATTTGCTAAAAGCAGCACTTTATTGAGACATAAAGCAAGTCTCAATTCACTGTGCAAGACTGAAATCAGAATGTCTTCTCACACCAATGAACTAAACCAGAAATCCCTAACAAAAATAAAAGTACAAAATTTAATCTACGGAAATTAAATAACAAACCTCTAAATAACCAAAATAAATATCAGAAAATAATTTTAAATAGCAGTTAATAAAAATACAATACATAAAGTTGCTAGATATAAGGGCAACATACAAAAATAATCAAATATTTACATCCTGGCAACAAAAAAAAAAAAGAAAAAATTTAAAAACTATTAGCAACAGTCGCAAAAAATCAAGTACTTAGAACAAATTTAATGAAAGATGTACAGGAACTACACAGCAAAAACTACAAACAGAGCTGAGCAATTAACGACTCAAGTAAATGGAGATATGCCACATGAATGGATCAGAGACTCAGCATCGTTAACTCCCCACAAATCGTTTTATAGGTTCCTCACAGTCCCACTGAAAATCCCAGCAGCCTTTTTAAAAAAAGATTCTCAAGATGATTTTAAAATGTATATGGAAATGTAAAAGGTCCTAGAGAGGCCAAAGGGGTTTGAAAAAGAACAAATTGAGGGCTTACACTACCTGATTTCAACCCTCACTACAAAGCAACAATAGTAAAGGAAGCACAATATTTGGGCTCACAGGCCAATGGAGCAGCCATGCAAAGCAGTACCTTTCACCTAGATTTTGAATATAGAGGTAGAAAGGGAACTCAGGTTGGAAGTCTATTTATTATGTGTCAAGTACTTTAATGGACTTTTAACTAACCTCGATTTTATCTTCACAACCAGCCTGACAAGTAGTTTTAATACTGCTCTTTTAGTGACAAGGAAACTCTTGATGAAATAGTTCAGGCTAAGGTACAAAATTAACACATGGGGGAACTGCACTTTGAATCTAGGTCTCTCTGGTTCCAAAACCCCTAGGTTTCTACCAGAAAAAGTAGGGGTGGAGGGGCAGAGTGATGAGGAGAGGGGGTAGATTCTCTACCCACGGGAGAGAGAAACCAGACTATAGAACATGTGAAGAAAACTGAGGAAGGCCTCTCACTGTCCAGGTCAGGAAAAACAAAAGGGCCACAGACATCACTCTAATGGTAAAACATCTGCCCATGTCAAAAGGGGGAAATTTGGAGGAAAAAAACACTGGAGGTACACAATGTTCCTTCTGCTTCTGTCTCTCAAGTCTAGCCAGCTTCAAAGTGGCTTTACAACCGTCCGTTGTAGAAATGGAGTGAAAGGCCCATATTTCTCATGATTTTTTAATCTCTCAATATAAGAGGGTATCCAAGTTACTGGGGATATACCACTGTTGGGAGGTGTCAAGTAATAGAAAGTACAAACAGTTTGAATGGGCCCACATAAAGTCATTCACCCAGTGGGACATCAGTAAGCATGATGCCAGCAGAGGCTAGATTAGCACTCACACCTTGGGCTTGTCCTCTTAAAATCCCCCCTTTTGGAACCCCGCGCTACCAAATTAAGAGATCTGGCTACCCTGCTGAGAGACTATGCACAGAGAAAGAGATGCCTGGCCAGATGCCCAGGTGTTCCAGCTATCTCAGCTGAGGCTCCAGACATGTGAGTGAAGCCATCCTATATACCCAGCCCCAGCAGACCTGTCAGATAAATGGAGTGAATCATAACTTGATTCACAAGATAAGCAGAAGGAAGCACTCAAGGGGGCCCAGCCAAGAGTGCAGGATAATAAGCAAATAAATGAAGTGGTTTACGCTGCAATAGATAACTGATAGACCTTTAGTAAGGTGAGCAGATCACTGTGTGTGGGTGGCGGAAAGTTTGTGGGAATGTGTGTGTGTTTTCATGGCCTCTCACAGCCAGTTCTATGCAGTATCAGGAAAAGGACACCGTATCATGTTAGTTACTCCACAAATAACGACAGCATCACAAACTCCTTGGTAAGGACAACGGATTTTTTTTATTCAGTTATACATACACATTTCTATTATAAGACATGTTTACTAAAATAGGTTGGTATCACAACATAATATCAACACTCTCTACTGCATCATTTGTCCTGTTAGACCTCTTATTTTTGAAATCGCTTGGTTGGTTATGAAATGTTACCAGCTGTTAAAATGGAAGCAAGTACATCTTCAATATAAAACGTTTCTATATGTGGGACAGAGGTAGGTTGTTTTTAAAGACATATTATTTGGCTTAATTTTTTTTCTCTTTATAAACACTTATTTCTTTACCTTCATCCTTTTCAAAGGATTATTCAGCTCTCGCTGGAATGAAGCTGCTCTTCCTGAAAGAAAGGTCTGAAAGGCGGCAGTCAACAAATTTTCATACTTTTCAAGTAGAGTTTTATCTTCAGGAGGATAAATTCGTCTACAATAAAGTCAGATAAACCAACTTGTGTAAAGGAAGCTATTACATTGTAAGAGTTAAAGTCAACTACATAGACAATCCATGACCACCTATTCTGCCAGGCACTTCACTAGGTGTCAGAAATCAAGATGTACACGGTTGTGAAAAATTCATAAACTGTCATCTGCCATGCATACAAATAAAAGTTTCTCTAGAGAATTATCGTAAACAGATGATACAAGGTAAGGGTTTAGTTAGAGGTAGGTGGTTGGAAAACCATTGCACTAGGGCACATTGAAGAAGTGCAGAACTTTATGGGAGAAAGTTTGGGTGATGAGGAATAGTTTGGAAGCTCTGGATTGAGTGTGGTTACTGGAGGGACTTAGGGGCCTGGCCCCATCAGAGCGGATACTGTGGAGGAGTTCCAGTTCAGCAGAGTCCCACACTTTCTGTTGTCTCGGACTTGGCTCTTTCAAACATTTTCATTATTTGCCTGGTTCCTGGTACATTAGAGTTTAAAACAAAATATAGCAACCATTTTGAATTGACAGGAATACTACTAGGAGATCTGAAACCTGACCTCCTCAAAATACCACATTGTAACCAAATAAGGTCATGGATACTATCATATTTAAAAGGCCTCACATAACCCCCCTCGAGGCTGGCTAGCAGGGGTCTCCCAAGTCTGAACCATCTATTTGCTCATTCTAGAAAAATATTAAACAAAAGCACTTTCTTAAAATAAAAAAAACAGTGCTTAAAACAAGCCTAAAGGGTTATAAAATGTGGACTAATTGCTTTGACACTTAACTTGCATGATCTATACAAAAAGGAAGCACACTTGCCTGTAATTCCCCATATGTCGGTTTTCATGTTCTTCTTTGGAGATCTGCTTTCGTACTTGAGCAAGTCTCTCTTTCTAGAATAAAGAAATTTTACAGATGAAACCTGAGAAATGAATTGTGCAATTCCAAATGTGGGTGTGTTAGAATTTTCATACCAGCTCTTCTTTCCGCCTCTCCAGCTGATGTCTCTGCTGTTCCCAGTCTGAGGAACCTGGTAAGAGCCTTTTTATTGAATTTTGGCCATAAAGCCTCCTTTGAGCCTCAGCTTTTTGTTTGGCCAAGTTTCTCCTTTTATCACTGGTTCTGAAATACAAAGCACAAGACCATATTCTAAAATTCACAAAAGCTCTGATCTTACCCCTGGGAGATTAGCAGAAAAGGAGGCACGGTGCAGATGAACCGATGTTTATTAAATTATATATTCACACTATGTTCACCTAATCGTCCAGCAGATGAGTGTCTCTCTACAGTAAGCAGAAATTCCGAAGGTAACAGAATAAAGTGGAAACAGCAGGACAGCGTACCATCTGAGGTCCATTACCTGTTGAGTCTGTTTCCCCATCTCTTAAATGTTAACATCATGTTCCCTCCTACAGCTCTTACAAACAGGAGCTCAGGGTAACAGCAGGACCTTAATAAATGCCGGTTCCTTCCCCTCCTTCGACCAGTTCCGTTTATACTGAAGCACTCTCACTTACATTGACCACTCAAGTATATTTTCAATTCTGACTGAAACCCTGGTCTAATAATCATTATTTATTTGAAAACTTCCATATAGTCCTTCTCATTTCTGCCCAATCTTGAAAATTTGGTTACAGATGTCCGATTTTACGGGGAAAGTCCTGTTGTGAGACGTCTTCCCTGTGCAACTCGCTCCTCTCTCTCCCCTCCCCCAGAGCCAGCTGATCGGTGGACAGTCACTGATTGGTGGGCACAGGGGTTCGGCTGTGCGCCACGAACAGGTTCCAGGGAATGACGGTGGTGACAGCCGCATGGCCGTGGGCATGGACTTAATGCCACTGAGCTGCATGACTAAAAATGGTTCAGGTGGTAAATTTCACGTTAAGTATATTTTACTGAAAACTTTTAAAAATGAGTTGAGATTCACCAGAGGAACAAAGCTAAAAGTACGTTTAAATGTGAGTACATGCAAAACCACGAGCATGTGAAATAGCAACACACACACGCATTCTTAGAAAAAGCAATTCCAAGGCGGGGAAAGAACAAACAGTGACCACACAGGTGATGCAGAGGCCACAACAAACACTGTCTCATGTGCAATCTAAGACCAAAAACACCTGATGCAGAGCTGCAACTGTATCTGACACATGGAAACAATCTGATTAGAATATCAGAGTGTATAAATATCGGCATTCCAATGTCAGCACTCCTCAGGGCTCTGCCGCCCAGGCCCTTCTTTGCTTCTCAGAATGCGCACCCCAACTGTGTGCTCCCACCTGTCAGGTGCACAGCAGTCTGTATGCGGATGCCAGGCAAATACACCTCTCTGCCTCCTGGGGCACCAAATATCAAATCTCCCACTTAACAATTCTGCCTGACATCTCAAAACACCTCCGAATTAGCGTGTTTAAAAGTGAACTCTCTCTCTCTCTCGACCTTCCCCCATCACTCCTCTAAATCTGTTTCTCACGTAAAAATTTTATCTAAATCGATGATGTACTACCAAACAAGGCATCCAAGCCAGAAACCCCGGAATCAGGGAGACACTGAATTCCTAGTGCCCACCGCAATGCTAGTAGGCACTCGACACACACGCGCTAAATGACTCGCAGAGCCGCAGAGTGGACGGAGGCCGAAAGATGGGGAAGAGTTGGTGCCAGGGGAAGAAAGAAAGCCAGGACAATAGTCCAGAAGGGAAATGAGGAGCCCTGAAACTTGGTGGGACTGAGAGTTAAGGGCAGTCATACAGTTGACAGGACTCAGCCAATTCATGATAACGGAAGGATAGAAAGATAACTCGCAGCTTTCTAGCCTGGGCATTTATGCGGATGGTTTCTAGACTCTATTTTAAGGATTCTAAAGTAATATTTATAAAGAAAAAAAGACTCTTCTTATCAACACACAACTGCCCCCACTACACAAGACTGCATTTTTCTTTTATTACCAAAAAAAGACTTTTTCTTACTTATTACTATTTTACTACTGATTATTTTTTATTTATTATTCTTTTCCTGTTCTGCATATAGCCCCTTTTGTACCCTTCATCTCTGAAGACCCCAAGCCAAATGTTTCAGAAAATTATTTGAATCTGAACTCAAGTAACATTGTACCATCCAAGTACGAAGTGGATTGATTCTGACCCCTTGATATGAGGTTCTGTATTCTCAGGTTGCGATCGAATACATTGAGCAATCTACACCCATCCAGACTTTCTGGAGACTAAAAGTATGTATTTGCACTATGAATTTGGGGGGTATATATGAAGCCATACTGTAAGTAAAGCATTATATTAGGACTTGTGTAGAATGACAACATATATACTCCTTGACTTCAAGGAGCTTGAATCAAACTGAAAAGAAAACCCAGCCATGCCCAAGTAAAACAGTGTAGAGCATAAAAGAGCAAACAAAAGTGATAAGCCATGCACTGTGCAGACCGGGATTCCCCTTGGAGTTCAAAGAACAATTAACTTGTCTAGAAAGAAGATACCATAACAAAGGACGGACTCTGAGTCATAGGCAATAAGCAAAGGCATCCAGAGTAAGGAGAAGAATAAATCATCAATTAGAATGGCCAAGATATGTGAGAAAAACAGTAAGATAATCAGCTTAACGAAATTTGGGTTGGAGAGAAATAGGAAATAAGATGGAAAAGCTAAGGTGAAGTTTTATTATGAAAGGAGCTTAGACTAACTGTTGGCAATAGAAATCCGTTTAGGTTCTTGAGCAGAAAGATAACACAATAAAAAAAAGATCATTGTGATAGTCTGATTTAAATGAATGTAAAGAGGGAATCACAGAACAATTTATTCCATCCAAAGTAAAACAGTCCACATAAAAATTAATCCAATAAAAGAATTTTCCCAGTGTTCTTAGTTCCTGCTTGTGTTCCCACGAGGTGCCCATCTCATAGTTAGCCACAGTGAAGCACAAATCTACCACTCTACATCCTCGGCACTCTCCATCTGGTTGGAGAGAAAAGGTCCAGCTGCAACATAAACCTCATTAGCATATTCTTTAAATGTTAAGAATTGTGCTAAATTCCTAAGTGGAACAACACTAAGGAAAACAAGGAAGATGAAGTCCAACACTCCCTTAGTTTTAAGTCTAGAAATGTCTCACTGTTTAAATGTGTACCTCTCACTTTTAAGGAGACCAAAAACACCCATGGATAAGGTCCTGAATTGATGCTGTCATTGGCAAAGTCAAAAGACTTGCCAAAAACAAAAAAAACACAAAAAAAAACAAAACAAAAATACAAGGCCTACTTATACAATACTAGTAAATGCAAGAAAAAACGTTAGGCATATTGAGTAAGTAATCCAAAATACTGATGCTAAGCTAAATAAAACAAAAATTTCTCATTCTACATTTCTTTTCTTATTATTCATTTATCATAATTGAAATATCAACAGAATTTAGGCAAATCATCCTTTGATCAGGCAAAAGGAGGAGTTATATAAAAATTTTTGAACGAGTTTATATGTCTATCTCTTTAAAATGATGCTTTCCATTAAAGCTACCCTTTAATCAGGCATCTCCTGAGTGCTTGGAAAACATTCAAAATAAATAAATTGCTTCGAGGAATCCCACAACTTCTCTAGAGCTCTTAAAATAAGTAGAAATTAAAATCATAAAATTCCTAAGAATAAATTACTTCTGAGGTTCTTTAATCCAACACCTTAAATGCTGTTTCAACACTTATAATTGCAAACAACTTATTACTTCTTTGAGAAGTTCAGTTAAACTTCTAAAAATTTTATTTCATTATGAGCCAAAAGCTTTCCCAGATAATAGCATTTTGAATATTTGACATCCACGATCATGCACGCTGCAGCCAGCAATCCCCTTCTGTGTACATCCAGACGAGCTAGAGTTAGGGTTCAGAGATATCCACACCCCCATACGCATCGCAGCATTTTTCACAACAGCCAAGACATGGAAGCAACCTAAATGTTCATCAGTGATAAAGATAATATGGTGGCCCTGACTGGTGTGGCTCAGTTGATTGGGCATCATCCCACAAAGCGAGAGGTTACCAGTTCGATTCCTGGTCAGGGCACATGCCTGGATAGTGGACCGGTCCCCAGTCTGGGCTCATGTGACAGGCAACCAATCAATGTTTCTGTCACACACCCATGTTTCTTTCCCTCTCTTTCTCCTTTCCTTTTCCCCTCCCTTCCCCTGTCTCTAAAAATAAATAAATAATTAATTTTTAAAAGAAAATGTGGTGTGTACATACAATGGGATATTATTCAACCTTAAAAATAAGGAGCTCCCATCAATGCTTTTCTATGGGAAGATTAACCCTCACTGAGTGACTGCCTCTCTCTTTTCTGTTTACGCAGGCAGAAAGATATAGTGGGAAGATCTCTGGAAGAGAAAGATAGTAAATCACTGAGGTTTTTTTACTTCCCAAATGACCTGCTATAGTTTCTTCTTGTAAGGTGAGGAAGATGATGTAGAAGGTATTCTCCAATTCAACCTTATACTCTACATTAAATAATTACGTCAATACCGTAACTGAACCATTACTTATTGTAGAATCAGAGCATTAAGTGGGGAAAAGGAAAAACAAATAGCGTGTTAGAAGAGGAGAAAAGACTTCGAAAAAGAAAAAAACTAAGTGGGTTTGAAGAATGGAATCAAGAAGTTCCAAGTACAAAACACAAAACGTTCAAGCAATCTCACGTGCAAACGAAGGTTCTATGGCAGAAGCAGCGAAAAACATTCCAAGACACGGGAGACGCCTCACCTGATGTTCAGCAGCTTCAGCGCATTTAGTAGAACACCTCTCTTCACATCATAGTCGATCTTCTGGTCGGTTCCGAAGCTCGGAGCTCGGTTGATCTAAAATTAACCAAGAAAACAATGGGAGTAGCCAAATGTGCACCGGCCAATAAATATTCAATACACACCTGTTCATCTTTCTTTACATTCTATTGACATTGTTACAGGTGTGCCAATTTTTCCCCCTTTGTCCTCCTCCGCCCAGCACCCCTCATTCCCTCTGGCAATCTCCCACCTAAGTTCATGTCCATGGATCATGCATGTAAGTTCTTTGGCTTCTCCATTTCCTATACTGTTATTTACATGCCCCTGTCTATTCTGAACCTACCAATTCATACTTCTTAATCCCTGCACCTTTTCCCTATTCTCCCCCTTCTACCTCCCAACCGATAACCCTCCAAATGATCTCCATATCTGTGATTTTGTTCCTGTTCTGCTAGTTTGCTTAGTTTGGTTTTTTTTAGGTTCAATTTTTGATCATTGTGAATTTATTGGCACTTTAATGTTCATAGTTTTGATCTTTTTTTCCTTAAATAAATTCCTCCAACATTTCTTCTAATAATGGCTTGGTGATGATAAACTCTTTCGGCTTTACCTTGCCTGAGAAGCACTTTATCTGCCCTTCAATTCTAAATGATGGTTCTGCTGGATAGAGTAATCTAGGTTGCAGGTCCCTACTTTCCATGACTTCGAAAACTTCTTGCCAGTCCCTTCTAGCCTGCAAAGTTTCTTTTGAGAAATCCACTGACAGTCTTATGGGAACTCCTTTGAAGGTAACTATCTGCTTTTCTCTTGCTGCTTTTAAGATTTTCTCTTTATTTTTAACCTTTGGCATTGTAATTATGATGTGTCTTGGTGCGGTCCTCTTTGGGTCCATCTTGTTTGGGACTCTCCGTGCTTCCTGGACTTGTATGTCTATTTCCTTCACCAAATGAGGGATATCTTCTTTCATTATTTTTTCAAATAAGTTTTCAATTTCTTGCTCTTTCTCTTCTCCTTTCGGCACCCCTATGATTTAAATGTTGGATGTTTGAAGTTGTCCCAGAGACTCCTTAGCCTATCCTCATTTTTTTAAATTCTTTTTTCTTCTTGCTTTTCTGATTGGATATTTTTTTTTCCTTCCGTTCCAAATCATTGAGTTGATTCTTGGGTTCATCCACTCCTCTGTTGATTCCCTATAATTTTTTCTTTATTTCAATTAGTGTAACCTTCATTTCTGCCCAGGTCTTTTTTATGTTATGTTGTTGAAGTACCCAATGAGTTCCTTGAGCATCCTGATAACCTATGTTTTGAACTCTGCATTTGACTTATCTGCAATGGCTTATCTCCATTTTGTTTAGTTCTTTTTCTGGAGTTTTGTTCTGTTCTTTCAAATTTGGCCCTATTTCTTTGTGCCCTCATTTTGGCAGCCTTCCTTTGTTTGTTTTTATGTATTAGATACAGCTGCTTTGACTCCTGTCTTAGTAGTGTGGCCTATCATAGAAAAGCACACCTGTAAGTTAGGTGAGGTGGAGCCTTAAGTAATTGCCAGGGTGGGACAAGCCATGTGAACTAGGTTGATAGAGTCTCAAATGTGGTGTCTATGCTCTGTGGCTCTGTGCGGGGGAGGGCTCAGAAAAGAGACTATAGCCACTGCTTGGCCTCTGGAGTTTTGTCCAGGAGGCTATCCCCTGACACTCACCCTGATGCCAGACACTTCAGTTTCTCCCTATATGCCACTGGTGCCTTTCCAGCTGCTGCCTCAGTGCTGGAGCCCAGAGGGAATGAGTCTGCATAATTGCTAAATCCATTTCAGACCCTTTAGGAGGAGACACCTGAGAATCCCGTAGTTCCTTCTTCCACCCCAAGCCCCACTGGTTTTCACAGCTAGAAGTTATGGGGACTTATCTTATGGGGACTGGAACCCTGGACTGGGTAGTCAGGTGTGAGGTGGGGATCCCTCGCTCCCGAGGTATCCCTCCCAATTTTTATCTACCACATGTAGACATAGGACTGCTCATTCCACATCTCTGCATCTCTGCTCCTCCTACCATCAGGAGGAATGTGGCTTCTTTAACCCCTTAGTTGTCAGACTTCCATACAGCTTGATTTTCTGATGATTCTGGGTGATAGTTGTTTTGTATTTTAGTTGTAATTTTTGCTATGGTTTTGCAAGGAAGCGAGCTGTGTTTAACTATGCCTCCACCTTGACCAGAAGTCTGAGACCATATTTGTTAATCTAATGTGGGGTCCCCAACCAGCAGCAGGACTCTACAATCAATCTCAAATCTCTACAAGGTAGATGGCCTGGTTACTATTGCCATGCCTCCCTTTGCCATCACCCTACATCAGGGTGCTGCAAGGAACTGACTATCTTCACAGCCCCCTTCCCTCTGCTGCCTTGGCTCCAGATCTTCAGTTAGCAAATCTGCCCTCTCCCGCCTCTCCACTCTCTCCAACCCATCCACCCATGCGCTCTAAGTTTTAAGTTTAAAGAAGTTAAAGTGACTCATCTTGTATAATAATAATGTAACAAAAATAATATGCATGTTGCCAATACAGTACTAATTATAGGTATGCATGCATTTAGCATATAGAAACTATCAGTGCCCTTTTTTCACTGCCTTGATCGTCTGGATAAATTCATCTGTTGCTACCTAAAAAAAACCAAAGTTGGTTTCTTTTACCTGGATCAAACAAGATTCACCAATTTTCATTTCCAAAGGCACTGACTATATACATTACTCAGGAGATACCACTAAGGGCAGCTGCAGGCTAAGTTATGAGTTAGCCTCTATGAACTTTTCTAACTGTATAAGGACTCCTGGGAATAAATGAGCCATTTGTGGTTGTTCTACATCATTTCCGACATCATTGCCAGAATTTCATTAAGACAAAAAATAAAAAGTAACTCTATGTACCCGGAAATCCTTTAGTTAGACAATATACTCGCACTTCAAGAGCTGGAGTTTTGTTTTCGTCTTTTGTTGTTGTTGAGTTTTCTTGCTGTTGTTATGAAAATGTAACTAGAATAGCAAGTGTTTAAGGAAATTCCTTACTCAAGTCAGTTGGTTGGAACACTGCTGAGTTCAGCAGCTCAGTGTCATGGCCACCAGATAACTCCACAGGCTATCAAAAACATATAAAAACATATATGCTACTGGTCATAGGAGAGGGTCCTCTCATACAGATCCGTCACAAGAGACAAGATAACCGAGGGCATGCATTTTACAACTGGCAGCCAAAAGAAATACCACATTATACTTAAGAAATTATCCAGAAATACAAATGCCTCTAATTAGGAATGTGGCCCAGCCAGGATCACTGCAGAAAAATTAGTACTAAATAGAAGTTAAGCAAACAAAAAGATCGCCTGCAATCTGACTACCTGGTGTATTGTTAACCATCTAGTAAATGGTATTCCAGGTATTTGCTAAGCATACATACTTGTAATGTTCATTTTACCTTCTCATACGTGTCTATGTTATCGCTACTAATTTTACAATCCATGTTTCTCTCTTAACAATGTATCATGAAAATCTTTCATGCCATCATTTTGATGGGTACATGACAGTCTTTTTTATAGAGCTATGCCAAACTGCATTTTTATAGAGACATGCCACACTGAATTATTCCTTTGCCAATTTCCGATTTAGAAAGTGATTAACACATTCCTGTCTTTGTGCTCTGCTCTTCAGGGAAGGGAGTAGCTTGATAATTGGGAGAACATCCATTCATTCCAGGTAAATCTGAGAAAGGGAGTTGATTAATGGGCTGCTTCAAAGCTCTGAGTATTATCTCTTGTAAGTGCAGAGAAAGGGCAATGTAGGTTAAATGAAAAAAGTTTCAACTATTCCATTGTGACTCAAATCTCTGGAATTTGCAATACAATTAATGGTAGTTCTGCTATTACATGTGACAGGATTATAAAATAAACCAGGCATTTAGGAACTGATGATGAAGTGTCTCACTGAAATGCTATGGGTCTGTATGGAGTTCCTTAGGTGTTCTGTTATAAAACTGCAATCTGGAATTCTGGCAGACATCTCCCTCGCCCAGGATGGTAATGACATTTGGTACCACACAATCTCAGACCCCTCTGTCTTATCCATGCAAATTCTCCCCCTACTATCACATAAAAGAAATTGGTCTATGCAGATATATACCCAATTAAACTAATATGTGAGGAGGTAGAAAAACTTTTTTCAATTAAAACTTTGGATTTGTTTAAGTTTGATGAGAGAGGCAGAGAAAAAAATAAAAGAACCACCAATGGATGAAGAAACAAAAGAAACTCTGAAAATTAAGGCTCCGTACACCCAAACTTTTGCTCTGTAATGTTGATTGCTTCTTTAATTCACATTGCCTAGCCCACTTCTAAAACAGACAAACCCTAGGAGATATTACAGTCTTAAAGCTCAGCAGCTTGTAAATACATGCAAAAATAAAATCAGAAAGCAAATTAAATTAATAAATACTATTTATTAACTGTTTAAATCATTGCTGTATCATCAAAATAAGCACGATCATTTCAAGCACATAAAAAAGTATCCACAACAGAGTCTGCGTCCCTAAATCAGTGCTGTTGCTCCAGCCCAGCAACTGCCCCCACCCCACCCCCGTTTCTCTAGGCCCCAAGCCCCTATCCCACTTTCCAAAGCCTTAAACACCGTGCTCAGCTGTTGCCGCCTCTGTAAAGACTGTTTTAACTCTTAAATACACACGTACAAAGGGAAGTTAATCACTGTATTGTGTGTGCTGGCACCCTGTTCCACACTTGTACCTACAACTACTAACATAAAACACAAAATCCGACTTCCCAAAAGACCAGGACATATATTTTGTCTTACTCTTCTTGTATTTCCACCACCTGGCACGGTCACTTATTGAAATTAATTCAAGGATACTTGAGCCCTGGCTGGGTGGTTCAGTTGGTTGGAATGTTGTCCCGTACACCAAAAAGGTTGCAGGTTCAATCCCCGCTGGGTGCAGCACATACGGGAAGCCCTCTCTTTCTCTCCACCCCCTTCCCTTCCTCCCTCCCGCCCCTTCTCTCTAAATCAATAAAAAACATATCTTTGGGTGAGGACCTTTAAAAAGGGTTTTTAATAAAGTGTTCATAATTTAAAAAGGCCAACTTTTAATCATTTATTTTCAAAATATTTGCAGCTCTGGCTGAGTAGTCCAGTTGGTTAGAGCAGCATCAGATATGCCAAGGTTGCGAGTTTGATCCTGGTCAGGGCACATACAAGAACCAATCAGTAAACACAACAAATCAATCTCTCTGTCCCCCTCTCCCCCTGCCACCCTCTCTAAAAATCAGTAAACATGTCATCCGCGGGTGAGGATTAATTTTTTAAAAATTCAAGTTGCTAAAAAAAAAATACTTAAAGTATTAGAAGTATATTCATACTCCACCTAATTTCCATGTTTATCCCTAAAAATGTTTTCTATGCTTGAAAATTTCTGCAATTTAGCCCTACAAATCATAACTGGCAATTATTTTAGTGAGTAAGTTACCACATTCACAGAAGCACCTTCTACCTCAGTCCACTGGATGGCGCCAACGGGTTTTTAACTACTTAGAACCACTGCCATAGCAGCTGGGAGAAAATACAAAGCAGCAAAATCTACATAAAATTCTTTTCACTGTTTCAATATAATAAATGTTCATTACCCACCACTGTTAGCTATTGTATATTTTTAATGGTTCTGGCTGATCCAGAAATGATGAAAAATGAATAGAAAATGAAAATATGTTTATGCAAATAATGCTATTTGGCCATTGGTTATTGTGGAATTTTTTAATGATTCTTAGAGATGTGGAAATGATGAAGGACAAAATAAAACATGAAGAAACATTAATGCGAACAACGGTATTTTGAGCCTTTAAAATGAAAACAGAAGTCAACCACTGTCAATTCTGATTTACCAAGCTAAAGCTCCAGTTAGGCCACTGCTTTCAAAAACAGGTAACTAACTATCTGTAAGTCCTTATTGCCTGCACCCTTTCAGTTCCGCCTCGTGCATGCGCCTGCACTTCTTCCCCAGCCCCCAAGCATACAAGACAGGTAGCGGGGGTAGAAAGAAAATACTGCTGAGAACAAGAAAGGACAACTGCAGACGACGTAATAAACCTAAGGAAGACAGTGTCAGGCCTCGTGAAGTGAAGGGCCCCCGAGTGCAGCCAAGTGCTCTGATACCTGAGGGAGGAAGCAAAACGCCTCACGTTTGTCTTATTTCCAGGATCCAAGCAGGAGCAAAGTTGAACACCTGACAGAACTGTATGTGATTGGAAATATACACATTATTCCCTCAGAGTAGATTAAAAACCCACACAAAACTATTGACCCCCACATTGAAAGTGTTCTTTCCTAAAAACAGATTTTGAATGTTTTGATCTCGCCTATTACTCAATTTGCTTTTGCAAAACTTGATATTTAAGATGTAACTGCCAGCTTCTAAATCATTAACAAAAATAAGAGATAATCAACTTAAAATGAAAGGTAATTGTTGATTATATCTTCTATAGCAATATGTTCCTTAAAAATATAACTAATCTAATAAACACTAAGTGTTTAGATATGCACTACTTTCCTGATACAGTTTCCTAAACACGGCCATGAACTCTACAACCCCAGATCAGGTACGGCTGAGTGGGGTACTACTGGACCACATGACTTCTAAGGTGTCTTCTGGATACATTCTCAATATAAACAACAATGGAAGTAAAGGTACAAAAATCTTAAAAATAGATCATTCTTATTTTTTCCTTTATATTATTCTGTATTTTCCATGGGTTATGTGACCTTTTATCAATAAGAGGAAAATAATGACAACTCTGCCCAAACCAGGGACTGGCAGCAACCCCAAAGGCACACAGTGGACAGGCTGGATACAAGGAGAACCCCCGGCACATAACACAGCCATAGGGGAGACGTTGCACCACTGGGGTGCTAGGCAGTGAATACTGATGAATTAGCCCAGTAGAGCCTCCCCTTGGAGAGTTTGAAGCCCAGGCACCCGTATGGGCAAAGAAAAGACAACATCCACAAGTCATGAGGTGGCAGAAGCCGTGAGGCTGAGAAAGTATTGGAGAAAGGAGATTAAAAATCAGTAAAAGCAGACCCACACATAAATTCAAAATTCCTGGCCTAGAAATTCAATACTAATTTGGCAAAAGTAACATCAAACTTACATTGATCCTTTCTTAGCCCTGTTCTATCCCATGAATTTTCATTCTCTTCCTCCCACATACTGCACTCAGGCCTCTTTCTGCTCAGTTAATGAGACAACTGTGCCAAATACACATTTAAAAAACTCTTGTTTTAATACACAAGAACAGTGGTAACATCTCTTTCGTCTTAAAAAAAAAAGTCTTACCTCCAGAAGCCATGGCTTTAGTTTTCTGTCCAGCAAAATATCAAATCCCAGGACCTCGAAGCAGACGCTTTCACTTCCTGGAGGCTGACCGGGCCGGCACATCCGATAGGCGTGCAGGACATGAGGTTCTGCCACAATCAGGGTCTTAACAACCAGCTCCTGCAGGCACAGGTTGTTTTCAAAGGTGAAAATGCTTTACTTCCTTCTCATTCACACATGTGGCGATAAGGCCTGGATGTACAGACTAGCCCTATGGCATGGAGCCCCCGCCATTGCCCTGACTTCGGCTCCCCCAGCCCTTCCCCGTGCCTCCCAGCTCCAGCCGTGCTTGTCATCTCTGGGGTCCTGGTAGTAGCAGCTCCCTTCTTGTGGAACACTCTCCCGTCGATGTTCCCTTCCCTGACCCTGGGGTCAAAAATTGCCACCCATCACCCCTTACCACGTGACCACACGGCACAGGACCACTGATCTTTTTCTCATTTTGTTGGAGCAGGATCCTTGTCTGTCTTATTACAACCCCATTCCCAGTGCTTACAATAGTGCCTCGCATTCAGTAGGTACTCAGAAACATTTGGGAACCAATAAGCAAACTGTTTCACCAACAACGTTATAGAACCCCTGCTCAGACAAAGGTTGGAAAGGGCTAGGACAGAATGGAGCAGAGCCAGGTTTCTTTGTGCAGTGATGATCTCACAGTTCACACAGTTCGTCCGAGATCAAAGTACTGCCAGTGCACGAACCGACTGGCCCCCGGCAAAAATGAGCCGCACACCCCGCCCTGCTGGCTTCCACACAGAGACGACTTCATTCTTTCTTCCCTGTCTGATATCTAAGAACCTTGGATTCACATTCTGTGACATGACAAAATACAGAGTAAAAAACATCAACCAACCAAATAATCAAAAAGGAGATAACGATATTGATGCAGATTTTTCTCTCTGATTTTCTCAAAAGACCAAGTTCAACTACCTATGAACTTTCATGTCCATTTTCCATGATAGATTTATTTAAGTTATATATTATTTGTTTCCAAAGGAAAGTCAAATCAAATTACATAGCCCTAATCATACTGTGTTTTCAACAGACACAGTCTTCTAACTTTGAAGATGATTTTCATTCTTCTGCTAGGATTACTAAAGGGTCTACTTCGCCAAGGCTCTCTTCTCACAGCTTTCCCTTTCTTTTCTTTACCATTTGGGTTTCACCCGCTGCCCCCACAAACATACACTTCTGACTGACTGCTGGGTCTTTCTACCTGAGACGGCATTTCCAGTTCAACACATCTAAAGTGAAACTCATCGTCCTAGCCTCATGGACTCTTCAAGACTTAGTTCATCAGCCAATGCCTCCAAGAAGCCCCACCGAAAGCTCCTGTAAGTGGTCCTCCTTACGTCCCACAGAACGCAATGCACGCCTCTGCTGTTGTACTTGCCACACTACATTTCGGTAACAATTTCCATGCTGGCTGTTCCTGCCAAACTCTAAGTTTTTTGAGAATGGAAGCTGTATCTTATAAATCTTCAAATTATCAGCCAGAGACAGTCTTACATGATGGGTGCAACAAATGTTTACTGAATAAATGAGCAAACAAATAAATAAATAAAACTCTTCCCCCCCTCATTTGCAAAACTAAGCTCCACATCTTCTCAAAAATAAGTCCCTTCCCACTCTATTTCAGAGGGCACCACACCCAACCGCCCTAGAACTACTTCGTGAGGCTGTAGATCCTCTGAGCACCTCCCCCCCCATCCTGAGCTCGATTAATCCCGGTGTTCACTTCACTGTGTTCAACTTAAAACACTCTTTTTACTTAAACCACTCCCAAGTGCCTCTGCTACCTACTCTTGCTCTTCACTCTAACCCACCCTACGCTTTTTCAGATTATTTTTGAACCCATAGTTTTTGGCCTTATTATTCTCCTCCTTTAAAAGCTGGAAGTTAAGCTCTTATTTTCAGATCTAGGTCCCCGTGCATCTCCCGCAAATACCACACACACGACCTGGACCACTCACTGCCACCCTCACCTCTCCATGCCTTTACTTGTGCTTTCGCCTCCAGCTAGAATTCCCTCTTCCCATCCCTAGCAGTGGAAATACTACTTATCTATCAAGGCCCATCACAAATTCTGTCTTCTTCATGAAAACACGCCTTATCTGCCCAGTCTAAGGTAACCTGCTCCTTATTTAAAACGCTTGGTGATGTGAAGAGAATCTAAGACGGTTACAGTGGTGGAACGGGAAACTCTTACTGAAATGTCACTCCAAAACTTAGCAACGTCATATTGGTTGGCGTGCAGGAATTCCGTGAACCATCTGATGGAGCGTTTGCTGCCTTTGTTTTCGGTCTCGTCCCTCTCGAAGCGCTCATTGTGCTTGTTCACAGAGTAGTTGGTCAGGTGCATGTACAGCTGGGTCTGCAGTGAGGAAGAGCCGGAGTTACCACCCGTGAGGCTCTCGAACACGAGGTGTCACAGAAAAGAAAGCATCCAAGGATGAAAGGTGATTTTAAAATTTAAAATGTACATCTTGACCATTCCATGATTACTTAGACAACTTCCACATTAAACAGAATGGCACCTTTCCCTTAAAAAGACCGTGAATGTAGTCATCTCTATCTGCCGTAAAAAGTATTATAATAACAAGAATATATGAAGTAATTAAATAAAAATGTGAAACCATATATTGCTAAGCAAGAAAAAATGCTTTTTTGTTTTTGATCATCTTTTGTTTTTGTTTTTAATGTTTTTGGTCACATAAGAGTTTTCACCCAAATTTGTTTGGGAAAGAAATTTTCTGAGAGAACACTCTATGTCTTTTCAAAGAAAAATAACAAATGAAAGCTCAAGGAAGCAGCATAAACCAAGAGGTCGGACTACCAAACACAGCCTGTGCCCTCCCACACTGCCGGAAGGCCCCTAACCCATCACAAGACAGTGCACGTGGAGTCAGCGACAGGGCTGCACACCACGCAACGCTGCACAGAACCCACGGGGTTAACGCTTCATTTATTGTGCTTCGTGTCTCAGTCTCTTCACTACTTCTCAAACTTGAGAAAGAATCCAAAATGTAAAACTTCTCGTAACTGTCCATTCACACACACCTAGTGGCTCCTTGTCGATCTTGCACAAACATCCATCAAGTCTGTAAATTCCACCTTCACGCCTCTACTCCTAGAGATCACTTCAGATAGCGATGCTGCATCACAATGAATATATACTTCACGCACATGATTATTGTTTGCTTTGCTAATGACCAAGTATATTCATATCAAATTTGTTCACTACCGTTGCTTAGGTCTACAGTCTTAGAATCTTTGAAGCAAATATGCGGAGTCCTCAACTCCTGTGCCCATTTATGATCAGTCATCAGTTAATTTTGAAAACATTAACTCTTAATAGAGTTAATTATGTGTATAATATTGAAGGAAAACAATAACCACACCTTGGACAAAAGGGAAGACAATAATTAGGGTATTTGTAATATTTGCTATAATTAGTAGATCTAAAAACAGGGTCAGAAGTTAGTAAACTTTTCCTTTAATTAATAATAAATCAACAAATACAGAAAATAAATCACAGACTACCTTTCATAAAGCATAAATTACAGGGTATGACTTCACAATAAAGTATGATAATAAACCAGGTTCGACCATCATAAGCTATACATGATGGTTGTGACTTCCATCACTATCATGGTTGCGCAAAGGAAATCTTAATGGAAAAATAGCTACAAAAGCTCCCTTTAATACTCTCAAAACTCACAACGAAACAGAAAATGTATGTCTCTACTCCACATTTTGTCCAAGTAAATTTACAATCTTCTCTTTTGTTCCAACAAAAATAAACAGCCCTGCCCTCTGATAACTTTTGCTTTCTGTCTCATGTGCTTTCTCCCACATGCTGCATGTTTAAGCCATACCTTTCACACGGAGGTGTAAACACCGCTCAAGCACCGCCTCCTCCCTGAGGAGGGGAGCACAAGCTATCCACATCATACTCAACCCCACAGCACTCTATTTTTTTATGCACATTTCCATAAAAATCATTTCTATCCAGGGCCACTGCATGCACACATATGCTCTGAAATCCATCCGTGTGCTCGCCGCACCCAGAGGAGGTGACTTTCCCTGACTGCCTCACTGAAGCAGACACCGTTTTTTACTCTGATTTACACAAAGCTGTCTGTAAATTAGAATTACGCCTGTTTGTGGATACAATTCTTCTAGACCAGCAATTTTCAACCTTTTTCATCTCATGGCACACATAAACTAATTAATAAGATTCTGCAGTACACCAAAAAATATATTTTTTTACAATCTGTCAAAAAATAGGTATAATTTTGATTCATTCAGACCAGAAGGCTATTGCTGTTTTCGCTGTTGTCATTTTTTCTATTTAACAATTTAAGAGAAAAGAGGTCGGGCCCCTGACTAAGTACTCAGGTATTGCATGTCTTGAAAGGTCTCACAGCACACCTGTTGCAGTCACAGCTTCGGACTATAAAAACTTGAGACGAGGCACTTCCGTTCACATAACCTTTAGACCCAGCGGAATGGGTGCATTAAAAAGCACATGTCGAACACATGAGTAAAACCGTACACTCTGTCTAGCACCACTCACCAAATTGGACTCATTAGGTGGGATGTACTTCTCTGTCCCCATGCGCACAAGTCCGTCGTGGTACAGAAATATTTTTAGTGGGTCACACGATGTCACCAGAATATAAATTCGTAAATCAAACTTGTACCCTTCCATGAGGAAAGGCTTGTCGATGTATTCTTGAACAATCAGGTGATCCTGAGATGGCAGTTTGTCACCATTTCTTATCAAAGAAATCCTAAGTTTAAAGAAAAAAATCAGGAGAACAATGTGATATGGAGTCAAGATGTTTACAAAGTTCACAGACAATACTCAAGAGGAAAATGGAGGAGTAGGTAACTCCAAATTCTGTCTTTTCGCAAAAGCAGCGACCACTAAAAACAAAATATTATCAGAATCAACTTTTCTGGAATCCTGGAAACTAAAAGTTTGTAAAAGATTGTAACAACAACAAAAAGCCGCTGAATCTACGTAAAACAGCTTTCTGGTGTTTTATCTTACTCTGGTCCCACCTCCCAACCCCCAGCTCACCAGTTCAGTGGTGGCCTTGAACAACAAACCCTGTTCCCAGTACAAATACTGGTTCTAGAGGGAGCAAACAAGACCTTATTCTTATGGCTGTCTTTTTTTTTTAAAACCAGTGTAATGGCTCCTCTGGAGGACCTCTAAGGACTTGCTTTTACCTTGCCTAACTGGGAAATCTCTCAGGGCTGAGGCAGCTACCTGGGGAGGCAACTATTGAGAATACCTAAAAGACAAATATATTAGTCCCTGCTCTCTAGGACAACACAATGATCATTGGGGAAAATAAAAGATCAACTAAAAAGATTAGGGGAAAAGTCTGAGGAATGAGAGTCTTTGGGGAATAGGGCCTTGAAAAGTTCTGACATATTTCTAGCAATCTAAAAGGCCACGTGCATGCCTAAGGCTAGGTGTATGCTCAATAAAGACCTGGAAGGCCCTAAGCTCTCACCTCCAGCTAACCATCAGGCTCTCCACAGTGAGGAAGTGGAGGCTAATGCAGTCGTAAATTGCCTAGTTGAGTACAGAGGGCATGCTCCAATACTAACACACACACAGCCCATTTGAAAAGATTGGGCAACTTGTTTTGAGGGGTAGGTTCAAAGTGTTTAAGAAAAGCTCTATCCAATTAGTAGCTGACCACTGACCTGACAGAACAGGAACTTCATGGCCACATACAATAAAGAATACAAACTTTACAAAATTATTTCAGAAAGGCCACTGAACACATAAACAACAAATATAATCATGAACAGCAACAAAAATATCCTATAGAGGGGAGAGAAGATGATTTCCAGATTTGCTACATTATAATATTCAAAATGTCCAGTATTCAAAAAAAATAAGAGTCATGCAAAGAAAAAAAGAAAGTATGAGCCCTAAACAGGAAAATTATCAATGAACAGAAACAGCTCATGAGGAAACCCAGACAGTGGTTTTACTGGACAATCAACTATCCAAACCAACTATTTTAAATCTGTCCAAAGCTAAAGGAAACCATGAGAATGTTATATTGTCAAATGGAGAATATCAATAGAAACAGAAATTATTTTTTAGAGGGTGGGAGAGAATATCCAAAAGGAAATTCTAAAGTTGAAAAGTATAATAACAAAACAAAAAAATTATTAAGGGTTAAAAAGATCTAGGAAGGCAGAAAAAGAAACAAAACTTGAAGATGGTCAATCAAGGTTAACTAGTCTGAGGAACAGAAAGAAAAAAATAAGAAAAATTAACAGGGTTTAAGAGTTCTATGGAATACCATCAAGAATACTAACATACATATAAAGGAGTCTCAAAAAGACAAGAGAGGGAGAAATGGGCAGAAAGAATATATGAAGAAGTAATAGCTGAAGATTTCCCAATTCATAAAAACATAATAGCCTACACATCCAAGAAGCTCAATGAACTCCAAATAGGATAAACAGAAAGAGACCAACACTAAGACATATAATCAAACTTATCAAAAGCCAAGGCAGTCTTGAAAGTAGCAAGATTGGAGCTATTTATCATGTCCAAGGGATCCTCAATAAGATAAACAGCTGATATCACAACAGAAATAATACAAGCTAAAGATAGTAAAATAGCATATTCAAAACGCTAACAGAAAAAGAAAAAAAAGGACTGTTAAGCAAGAATTCTACATCTGGCAAAATTACTTAAAATAAAAGAAGAAATTAAGACATTCCCAGATACACAAAAGCTGAGAGAGTCTTTTGCTACTACAGTTGGCCTACAGGGACCATTGAAGAAAATCCTTCAGGTTGACACAAAAGGACACTAGACGGCAACTCCAATCAAATACAGATCACCCCTAAAGGTGCCTCGTGGTAGATATAAAAGTCACTATTAGTGCAGGTCAGGTTTGGAACACCTCATTCTTCCTGGGTTATTTAAAACACAACTGTGTAAAGTGATCATTGTAGATCTATGTTAATGGGCACACAACGTGCATGATGTGATTTCTGACAACACAGGGAGGCAGAGATATAGAGGAGCAGTTTTTTTTAACTATTAAAACTAAATTGATATTAATCCGAACAAGACTGCTACAGATTGAGATGTTAATTGTAATCCTGGGGCGACCATTAAAAAAAATAAAATAAAATACATAGTAGAAAATGGGAAATAAAATTGGTACACTAGAAAATTATTTAAAACACAAGAAGGTAGAAACAGAGGTACTGAGGAATAAAACCTATATATATAAAATATACAGAACACAAATAGCAAAATGGCAGAAATAAATATTTCCTTATCAACAATTACTTAAGTACAAATGGATTAACTCTCCTATTAAAAAACAAGATTTGGCAGAATGTATTAAAAAAGACATGGTCCAACTATGCTGTCTACAAGAGATTCATTTTAAAGTCTCAAACAGGTTGAAAGTGAACAAATGGAAAAGATATTCTATGCAAAGAGCAACCAAAGGAGATCTGAAGTATCTATATTAATATCAAATAAAATAGACTTTAGGACAAAAATTATTACAAAAGACAAAGAAAAACAGTATATAAAGATTTTTTTAAAAGTCAATGCACCAATAAGATACAATGATTATAAACGGATGTGCACCTAACAACAGAGCTCCAAAACATGTGGAGCAAAAACTGATGGAACTGAAAGGAGACAGCCCAACAATAACAGTTGGAGTCTTCAATACCCCACTTCCTATAACGGAGAAGACAACCACACAAAAGACCAGCAAGGCAATGGGCACATTCCACAGATGGCTGAGGCCTCCTGTACCTACTCACTCCAATACGTGAGCTAAACCCTGGCAGCCCAGGCAAACAGCCTGCTTTTTCAGCTGGTTTGTATACAGTTGTCAAACCAGATTAGTACTTACACATCATGGTTTACCTGTAAGCGTGAATACGTATAAATGTAAATTTTAATATGGATTTTTAACATTAAATTCAGAAAATGTGAACTTCAATTAGACCACCCAAAATTTCCCTTTGATATTAGTATACAACAAACCAACTTTACATTAAACAGCTAAAATAAATCCCCACTAATACTACATGTTTAATTTTTTTAATTTTTAAACCACAGTTAAAAGCAATGTCTGATTAAATTATAATTGAATGTTAAAAGGAAATCTGTTGAACAACAATTTACGTGGCAGCTACATTTCCAATACCTTTTCCCCCACATTTTAAACAAAAGATTAAAATGACTCGTGTTTTTATTAAAAGCAGACTCAGCCACATTTTTTTAAAAAGTACATTGCAGAAAACTAACATAAGCGAAAGGAAACAGGAATATATTATTCTGCAATCTAGTCTCGGCTAGCATGTCTAGTTCTTGGTATTTTAGCTTGCTGTGTTCTCATTTACAATCCCATTACCATGGCTACGGAAAGATAAAAAGTTATTTCTAAGGCAAAGAGACATGTGAAAGTAGCTCCCCTCGCACTTCTTTCTCCAAGGTAATTTAGCTCAGCGGTATCCACTGAATTTTATTCTCCAGGATTATTCGAAAATTACTGTGAACGCAAATTTTATATTTAAAAAAACAGAAAACATCTTTTTTCCCTCTATTTTGTTGTTTCCTATTAAAGTCTTACGATCTACTGATTTAATTTTTAAATTGAATTACCAACGCCTGGAGGGCAGGGTATAAGGACTCATTAAATATTTAGCTCCAAAAAAGCAATAGTTAGAAACCTATTTATTGTATTTTCATACCAGTTCACAACCACGAGTGAATGCTCACATCTATTCTCCCCACCCCCATTTTTTAAAAATATACTGCAGGTGAACAATACCTACCCATGACCCATTGCACCATTAGCTGGTTTCACTATAAAAGTTTTCTGCTTTCTTTTTTTCTTCAACTCTTTCATATAGTTCTGGAATTGAGTATATTCGGCAGGGAAGATCCAGGTCCGAGGGACAAAGGTATAATCCAGAGGCCGTGACTTGATCATTCTGCAAATCAGAGCTCACATTACAATCATTTCTACCCAACTTTTCTGAATTTCCTTTCTGTGATACTGACATCTACTACAAGGATTTAAATCCCTCTGTTCATTTTTTGATTCATTCAGCAAATGTCTATGAAGCACCTACTATGTGCTAGGCACTATTCTAGACACTGGGGATACATCTGTTTGTGAAAAAATAGACACAGTTCTCTGCCCTATGTAATAATTTATATATTAGTAGATCAAACTAATATATAATTAGTAGTATATTTGAGTATATACTGTGTGCTAGGCACTGAGGACATTAAGTTAATATGGTCTCTTCCTTAAGGAATTTACATACAGGCTATTAATTAAATACAATGTGACAGATGTAATAAAGGCATATAAGGCAAAATAATATGGAAAGTGTCACTAGCTTGGCCTCACGAATGGGGATGGGCAGCAGGATATGGCCCAAGGTCAGGTGCCATTTACACTGCTTCTTTAAAGATGGTTTATAGTCCTCTGCTTCATCCACAGGCAGAGCTCTGGTTGCCTCTTACTCCAGTGTTTTCTGGAGTTTAACTCCTGTTCTGAGAAAACCGTGAAGCCTTGAGTCAGTAGAAGTTTTGTTTGTATGAACTCTATGTGCTAATATATGCAGTTTCATGGCTTCAACATATGTCCTAATATTCTTGTATTTGCTACAAATGAGGCTGCCTATTTGATACATAACTTAAAGACAATACTCTGTTTAAAATGTTTACTTTTGTGAATTCCAAATGTTAACTACTTTGTATATATTGATTCCCAATAAAACTGAATTAGGAAAAATATTTTGAAATATCTATTAAAGAAAATCTGATTATTTAAAAAAAAGGTTTTAAATTTTATAAATGTATGCAAGTCTTTTATAAATGAGCAGAGACTGTCCCCAAATAAAATTGCAAAAAACTAAAATGGAATCATAGCATACAGTAGTCAGAGAGGGAAGGCCTAAATTCTAAGACTAGGAGTTTGGAATACCTAAGGCACTTGGCCCCCACAACTGGAGGTTCATACAGTTACCACATTTCAAACATTCCTTCAAACGAACCATGTAAAAAAGCTATGTTTTCATTAGAAGAAGGGATACAATTACAAACTCTATGTGTCAAACCAACAAGCTAAATAATCTCAGTTTAAAATAGGCTAACATTGACTGGTTTGAAACACATCCCAAGGAAGCACAACGACAATGTTAATGCCTTTGTTTCTATTTTCAAAATCTTTCTTTTTTTATATATATTTTTTTATTTATTTTTTATTTTTTTAATTCACTTTTTATTGTTGTTCAAGTACAATTTTCTGCCTTTTCCCCCCACCCTTCCCCACCACCTCAGCCCTCCCCACCTCCCTTCCCTGTTTCCACCCTCAACTCCATTATTGTCCATGTGTCCTTTATAATTGTTCCTGCAAACTCTTCACCCTTTTCCAAAATCTTTCAATATACTTGTTATATTTTTAACAATGAAATAACATTAGATCAAGCTAGAGCTTTAATTAGAACAATATAGTTTGAAATGACCAGACAGTATTTATGAATAACACTCTTTCAAATATATTTGGAAAAAAATTAAAGCACACATATATTCAAGAGAAATACATTATTACATTTAGGTAATCTAACACAAATCATTTGATATAAAAATGTATAACTTCAAAAGAGACATTTGGGCTTGCTTAGGAATTTGGGAATCTGAGATAACTTCTGCTCATTGCTCTGTCATGGGTTGACTAAATTATATTAAACACATGACTTATACAGCTATTTTTATACTGCCAGGTCAATTTTTTAGATTATTTTTTTCTTAAGGAGAATTCCAAGGGTCTATAGAACAAGAAATTGCCCTTTTGCCGCAGCCTACTAATGAGTCTAAGGGGTCTACCTTCAACCCCTTGCCTCTCCCAACCATACAGATTTCTGTTCTCCACAAAGCAGCCAGAATGATCCTTTCACATAGCAAACCTGGTCCCATTACTAACTTCATCACCTCCTCCTCTTCTCTCGCATTCTAGAATAACGACCATAGTCACTCTTCATCTAATCTCTCTCCCACAATCAAAATTTCTGTGTTCCAGCTACACTTGGCTTTATTTCAGTAGCTTGACTACTCATGCTTTCTCCTACCACATGACCTTGGCCCATGCTGCTCTTCCTGCCCAGCGGCTGCTACCTACCATCTTCACCAGTAAACTTGTACTCATCATTTATACTTCGGCTTCCACATCACTTCAGAAAAGCTCCCCAGTGCCTCCTTCAGTTAGAAGTCCTTCACTACACACTGACTTAGAACTTTGTAACACTTACCACAAAGCTGCAATCCAAAGTTGTAAATGCCATACGTCTGCTTTTGTACCAGACCCTAGCACAGTGCCAAAGTATTTATTTATAAAATATTGTGTATTTAGTCTTATGTGTTTAAACTTCAGTCACCTTCAAAGTACTCTCCATTTGATGCAATACGCCTATCAAGACAGTTTTTCCACTGCTCAAAACAGTTTTTGAACTTGTCAGTTTTGACACATTTTAGTGCTTCTGCTGTTTGTGTTTCACCTCTTCCACATTGGCAAAACATTTCCCTCTGAGGACTTTTTTCATCCAGGGAAACAAAAAAAAAGTCATTCAGGGTGAGATCAGGTAAATAGGGAGGGTAGGGCACCAGGGTCATGCCATTTTTGTCAAAAACTGCTGAACACTCAGTGCACCATGGCCAGGTGCACTGGTGAATCACCCATCGTGAAATGGGCAAACGCAATGAAAGAGCATTACAAAAAAATTCACTGAAGCTGAACACAGCCTCTCACAACAACACCAGCTGGTAGACTGATACAGGTGGGTTCCTAGAACACTCACCTAGCACGGGAAGACTGTACTACAAGAGGCCCGCCCTCCAGAGGATGATTCCAGTTTTTTGGGGGGGTCCCCCTTATATTTAATAAATATGTGTTAAGTGAAAATAAATGACTTAAATAAAATACATATTCAAAACTTTACAGAGGTAATTCCCTTTCCTCGTAAATACATTCTTCCTGCAATTCCTATTTTAAAAAATCATAATGCCTACACAATTTCCTAAGCCAGATGGCTAGGAGTCATCTTGGAAATCTCTCTTTCTCCCCTTCATTCTCACATCATAACAGTTTTCAAGTCCTATAAAGGCTATATCCTTCCTTCTGGGTTAGCCAAAAGTTCATTTAGGTTTTTTTTTCCTGTAAGATGGCAACTGAAACGCAAACAAAGATTTGTGCAGTGTATGAGAAGGTGCTGTGACTGATGGAACGTGTCAAAAGTGGTTTGCAAAGTTTCTTGGTACTGTTGACATTTTGGCCACATAAGTCTTTGCTGTGGGGCTGTCTTATGCATGGGAAGATGTTTAGCAGCATCCCAGGCCTCTACCCACTAGAAGCCAATAGTGGGAGATAGCCAACGTACTCAAAATATCCAAACCAATAAAGGTATTAGTGAAAATGAAAAATATGTCTTTTATTTTACAGAAAATAACTAAACAGACTTTTTAGCCAACCCAATATTTTCCAGATTTATTTTCTCTTCCCCATTCCCACTCTATCTCTTGTATGGCTTATTAGCTGCTCATTAGTTCTCACCTGGATTGAACCACCATCCTCCCCAGGGCTTTCTCCCTCTAGCCCTACCTTCACTGAACCTGTTATCTCATATTGCCACCAAGATAATCTAAAACATTATTTCTCTGCTTAAACCTGTTAGATAACTCATTTCTCTCACGATAAACAGAAATGTCTGTTGAGTGGTTAAAGAGATTAAAGAATGAGTGATTAAATAAAATATAACAACAGGGCATGCACAGCCTGCCTCCCACTATCTCCAGCACCATCTCAGCCTGACTCTCCTTACTTCCTACACAGCCACAGACACTGCATCAAGTCCCCCAAACACATCATGCTGCGTAAGTCTCTCCTGCTGCTGTCTTCACCGTCAATCCCCTTGCCTTCTTCCCAAGGGGTAGAACCCTACACACGTTTCAGTACCTGCCTCATATTTAATATCTCAGGAAGCCTTCCCTTCTCTCCCCCAAATCCCTCCAATATCTCTGTCACCGCCACACATGGACTCTACCCCTCATGCAGAACCACCACACTGTATTGTACATGTCAGTCTCCCTCCCTGACTAAAATGGGAGCCTTATTCATCTTGTTTACTTCAAAGTTAGGGCATAAAACAGACATGCAAAATTATTTGCTGAGTGCCAGGCAGACACTACACCTTATTTATCTTGTTCATCAAAGCCGGCCGTCTCTAGAGGATAAAGCAGACATTCAAAAACACTTGTTGAGTAAGTGGATGTGTAAACTTTCACCTGGATACAAGTAGATATTTCTTTAATTGCACACACAATTCTACTAACCTTTCTCTATGAAAGTGATCTCTTCTTAAAATTATTTTCTCAACTTATCACTCAACTTTCTTAAACTAAAAAAAAATCTAATCAATAGAAATATAAACTGCATAAAAATTCTACAGTTCATTCAGTACTTGAGTACCTGTGAACAGTTTTTCCCAAGAAGCAGATTGTTAGTCTAAACAGTAGTCTCAGAAATAAATATATGTGCATGTGTGTCCTTGGGTGGGCATATACAGGGTGGGGCAAAAGTAGATGTACAGATGTACAGATGTATGAAAAATGATACAATAATTAACAGATAATAGTCCAAGAATAAAATGTTTTGTGTACTCACAACTGTGAACCTATTTTTGCCCCACCCCATCTACATGTGGTCTAGGCGCAGGTGTGCACACACACGTCCACTGCAGTGACTGGCACACATCAGACACTCGGTAACCAGTATATGAACACACATATGGACACACGGCAACAATTCGGCAAACTAGTTCCTGCAAGGTTTAACTGAAAATGAGTAAGTACACATTGACTAGAAAGTAAAAAGAACCCTGAGACTGTGGAAACCAAGATCCTGACCCATCTTTGCCGCTCACTATTTGTTCGACTTTGTGCAGGACGTTTCTCTGACCTCTAGCTGCCGCCTTTGCAAAGTGCAGGAACAGAATCAGAGGACTTCTAAGACCTTCCCAGCACTAAAATTCTCTCTCTTCCACCAAAATATCATTTCAAATCAATGTGACTTTGTGAAAGACAGCACTATAATATTCAAAATGTACATTACTAATAGAGCTATTTTATTACAAGAAAATGAAGATTACTTGGTCATATTTCTTGCTAAGAAATCCTTCCTACAGATCTCCCCCATTCCTGGGAAATGGTTGATCCTCTGGAAAATAAAAAGGTAAACATTAATAGTCTCATTGACTCAATGAATACATTCATTTATATTACAATACAGTTACCACCAACCTTTAAGTTTTCATGTCTTAATAAACAGACAACTATTAATTTAGTATATTTAAATTAAATGACCTAAAATGAATTAAAGAATCTATAGTAATCAGAGAATAAAATCATATAATTTTTTAAAAAGCAGAAAAGGGTGCTCATATAGACATTAAAATTATAATTTTCTGTGTTGAATAACTGGTAATTCATTGTTGAAACTATTTTTGGCATTCTAGATTTACTATATTCATACAGATAAACATTGCATAAAAACTGGTAAAAATGTACTTATTTGTTCCCTATAGTAAAATCTGTATTACCATCCAAAATAACAGATGAAGAACTATACAAATGTCAATTGTCTAAAATTCCGTGCATTTGACTTTTTAAATTTAAGTTTGTATAACATCCTAAACATAAAATAATGAAGCCAGATATAGAACTGACATTACAAGGTATTTCCACATCATGATCTCTCTATGCAATCTATTCCACATCACCCATCTGTAAGCATAATGCAAAACACCGGCCTAGGAAAAGTTTACTTCTATCAATTGTTACTTAAAGAAGGGAGGATGTTAAATTTACATCTGAAAGGATGCAGGCTTCATGTACTCGTGTTCAGTCGAGTCAGTACAACTGGACAAGAACAAAACAGGCTGTTCAGGGAAGTCAGGACTGAAATTTAACATGTCCACATATTAAGAACCCTATCGAAGGAAAAGTGTAAGGGAATTCACTCAACTTTCCTAATGGCCAACAATTGGTCATGATTAATTCCCCACCTGGTAATTTTGCAGCTCTGCAATCTTCTCCTGCTGAACTGCAGAATCACACCATATAAGGTTACTTGTTTCATCCTCATCTGGAGTTTTCATAAATCCCATTTCATCTATTACTAAACGAACTGCAAGTAAACGATTAAGTTAAACCAAAATTAAAATACCTCAGCAATATATTCAATGGGAACACATTTTTTGATGTACACACAGAAATTTTAGCTCAAAGTGTTTCATTGGGGAAATATCTATTAGTTACAGCATAAGCTTATTTTGAGTTACAGCAATTTATCTAAGGCCAAATTATACTCAAAAGTAACTGAGAACAGTATTTAGGTTGCACCCAAAATCCTTAGCTTCAGTCCCTAAGATTTAACAGGTACACAGCACTGTTAAAGAGGTCAGTGATTTATTCATGGCACAAGGAAAACACCTGCAGAGCTGAGACAACACCTCTACCAAGAAAATGTACTTCTATGGCTTCTGCATGACCTTGGGCTGGGTACAAAAGGGGAAAGGGAAAATAGCCCCCGATCATTCTATCATTAGACCTAAGCTATACTTTCTACCTCCCTAGTTCAAATTATTTTAGCAGTTAAAATCAAGTCAGTATGTTGACTAAAACAAAATAATAAAGCAGAAGTAACTGTACATCTTGGAAAACTGGCTCTCTTATCTGCCCCAAATTCTCTATTATTACTGAAAAAAATTTACGATCAGAGGAAAGCTTGCTTTTTAGTACAAACTATAGACTCTTCTCTGATTTACATATCACAACTGACATATTGATATTTTTCTTCCAATAAATTTCAAGTTCAATCTAATCTACAATAAAGATTAGCAAAATACTTAGGATAGACTTTGGGTTCCAACAAAACCCCAACTACACAGCAGCACTTCAGTGTTTTATTTTAGATGTTTTACTGGTGCCCAGTATGTGAGGAGAAATGATAAGAAGCGACCAATTGTCTGAATTATTCCGCTCAAGTATGGAACTGATGAGCGAACACCTGTTGGTCTCAAGTCCTGGGGACTCATGTTTGTTTCTTGGCCGAGGGAAAAAAGAACTTTTCATGCAACAGTGCCTCGGACACAGGCTTTACTAAAGGAGGACAGTGCCGGGAGGTGGACGAGGTTGGGAAGGGGATTGCTGGGCTGTGATCCATGAGAGGCTCAGCACAACTTGGGTCATTCTGAAGGCCCAGGGGACAAAGTACGAGGGTTGGGAAAAGGGCTGGTCCTCTGCCACAAACCACCAAGCAGCTCTGGCGTCCTGAGGGCTCAGGAGCCGCTCGAGTGCCCACTAGAGTTCACAGGGAGGGCCGGCCCATCACAGCCTGGGAGACTCCTTTCACTGACTCACTGGCCAAAAGCAAAGATGAGACCAGAACAGCAGCTCAGGAGCTGACCTGTTCCTGAGGACATGAGAGACACTGTCTGGGCCCCTCAGAAATAACTGGCAAGACCTTGATGAGAGAAATGGAACCAGAATCAACATGAAGAAGACTAATGCAACTTCGGCCCTCTGAACACTTCCTAGGAAACTGAGACAGAACTGCCCTTACACACTCTCCTTTCAATCAAGGTTTCCCATGAACCCTTAAAAGTGAAAGGGTAAGTTAACACGACCCATCAATCACTTTTACAATGGACACCTGACTCTTGTTTCTGCACTCTGGAAATCAGGCTGCCAATAAAGCCCGAATCTTTCACATCTCGCCCACGCACACCAACCCACTTAAAGTCTTTTCCCCCGGAGGAACACTTGCAGGAAGAGAGCAGCGATTTCCAACCAGTGTGCCACGGTGAACTGGTGCTCTACAAGAAGTGTTAAAACATGCAAAACCTTACAATTTAGTCAGGGGCACTGGCTTCTTTTCCCTTAGATGGTCAAATTTTTAAAAAATGACAACAGCCAACACAACAATAGCCGTCTGGTGAAAAGAAACCAAAATTATACCTATTTTGTTTGTCAGATCGACCAAAAACTGTAACATATTGTTGGTGTGCCACAGAATTGTAGTAATTAGTTTTGTAGGCCATGAGATGAAAAAGGTTGAAAATAGCTGGAATAGAGTATTGGAAACCTCAATCCCACTGAAGTATTCCATTGATTGTTGATGAGCTTCAGTGAATTACTGCAAATTAAAATGAGATTCTCAAAGATTAATAACAGTAAAAAAATTATCATCTTTGGGTTTCATATGATTTTCCTCAACTCTTTTAATGCA
>VMDR010008387.1:0-36804 GCA_007922815.1 Macrotus californicus | reverse complement strand
AAATAGACTTCCAGGGAGTCCAGGAAGCTCAGGGAGTCCCCAAAAAGTTGGACCCAAGGAGGAACACACCAAGGCACATCATAATTACATTACCCAAGATGAAAGATAAGGAGAGAATCTTAAAAGCAGCAAGAGAAAAGGAGACAGTAACCTACAAAGGAGTACCCATAAGACTGCCACCTGATTTCTTAAAAGAAACTTTGCAGGCAAGAGGGGCTGGCAAGAAGTATTCCAAGTCATGAAAGGCAAGGACCTCCATCCAAGATTACTCTATCCAGCAAAGCTATCATTTAGAATGGAAGGGCAGATAAAGTGCTTCCCAGGTAAGGTCAAATTCAAGGAGTTCATCATTGCCAAGCCCTTATTATATGAAATGTTAAAGGGACTTATCTAAGAAAAAGAAGATCAAAAATAGGAACAGTAAAATGACAACAAACTCACAGTTATTAACAACCGAACCTAAAACAAAAGCAAACACAAACTAAGCAAACGACTAGAACAGGAACAGAATCACAGAAATGGAGATCACATGGAAGGTTATCATCAGGGAAGTGGGTGGGGAGAGAAGGGGAAAAGGTTCAGGGAATAAGAAGCATAAATGATAAGTAGAAGATAGACAGGGGGAGGTTAAGAATAGTGTAGGAAATGTAGAAGCCAAAGAACTCATATATATGACCCATGGACATGAACTAAAGAGGGGGAATGTGGGTGGGAGGGGTTGTTCAGGATGGAGAATAAAGGGGGAAATGGGACAACTATTATAGCATAATCAATAAAATATATTATAAATAAATAAACAAACAAACATTTCCCTGTGGTATAAATGTTACTACTAAAAATGTGAAAATAAAAACAGGTGGTGATTAGGTTATTTGTCATTTTTGTGTGACATCTGAAATCAGTGGGGGAGGTAGCTACCAGGATATGGACTCTTATAGAATGACTGGAAGAAAGTCATTCTCATGAAACAGGGGAAGAGCTATATTAACAGAATCAGCAAAAGTACAATATAATCATATAAGAGGGTGTGACACCCTTATTGTGAAATGTACAGCATTATCATATATATTGATGTTATATATTATACATATATAAACAGTTGTAGTGGATATAAGTGGATCCATCAGTGAAGTCTGAATATGATTTGGTTATTAGTTGAGATAAAAACTCACTGACCTGGAAAATGGAAGCCATTGAATAAAGAAGCAGATTGTAAAATAGCATTTATTTGCATGGTTTCATTTCAGTAAAGAAAAAACAATATAATCAGTAGGTCATTGATTTTGCTGATCTCTGGGTTGTGAGAATGTAAAGTTTTGATTTGTATTTTAAGGTTTTAATCTTTAAGTGTGCATGTATTACTTCTGTAATAATAAATCATAACCCCCCCTGAGGTAATGTCATAACAGTTTAGCCCAGCATTTCATGTCCTGAATTACTTTGTTTGGGGGTAGCACCCCAGATATTTGAAAAATGTAGAAATTCTCCTCTTCCTTATTGCCCGCTGTTCTCCCAGTTTTCTATCCTTAGCACCACAGTTTGCCATGTATAATGCCCACCCACATTTTGGGCCCAAACTTTTATGAAAACAATCTTTTGTTTTAATTTTTAATTCAATTATTTCTTTATTTATATTTAGATACTTGTTTTTTATATTATAAAGGAATTTTAGCATTTATTTTTGAATATATTATGATACAAGAAATTTCATGTAACAAATAATCACAAAATATAAGAACAGATCCAAGGCATTTCAGGTACCACCCATGTATAATGTGCATCTTTATTTTTCCCTCAAAAAAATTGGGCAAAAACGTGTGCATTACACACAGCAAAATGCAGTAAAGTTACCATTTCCCTATCACCTATTCTAATTTCACCATCTGCCACTCAATTCATTTGCTTAAAATTCTCTAGCAGATTAAGACACTCCTTTTCTATCAGTGAAAACCAGAATCATGCATGTTGGCTTGATCTCCTAATCTTATAGAATATGAGAAGCCTCCCCCAAGGTCATGCTCAAGTCTAAATACTAGTTATGGAAATGAATCAAGTGTCCTTGTCACATTGGGAGATCTTGACACTCAGTTGCTTAATATGGCAGAGTGGCCAGGGAGTCCCACAATGACGTGCTAGAACCCCTTCTTGGGGTCAGGCATGGGACTTCCTGAATGTGGCATTCTCAGTCTTCCAGAGGGGGCTGTCTAATAATTCTCAAACAGGTGGCCTACACACTATATTAACACCAATTTGCACAAATGATACAATAGAAACCACTTGTTATTTTTCCTTAAAAAGATGTTGATGCTTGAGTGAAGGACATTTGGACATGGCCTTTGAAGTGGAGGCAGGTATCTCCATGCAAGTTTATGACCTTTGATGTGTGCCCACTAGAGGACTGTAGGCTATCACTTAGGTGATGTTTGGGAGGTTTCTATTGTTACAGGAACTATGGGTATTAAAATTTAGAGGGACTCAAGAGGTCATATACTTCAACACTCTCTATTGCAGATGGAGAAACTGAGGCCCAAAGAGGGGAAAGGGATTGTTTAATAGAACCAGAGTTCAGACTAGAACCTAGGCTTCCTTATCTCCAAGCCAGTGCTTGCAAACCTGTGGGCCATGACTTTAGGTAAGTCTTAGGGTTATTGCTATGGGTCCAAGGACCTATATGTCCAGCAAGCATTGATGTAGCCCACAAGCAGAAAGTAGTAGTATATCATTTGATAATATGTGGTAGTTTTGAATTGTCATGTAAATGTGCAAAAATATATTTAAACAGTTTAATAATAAATCAAAACCCTTCTGCTCATTGCCTAAGTTGAAGAGAGAACACTGCTAGCACTCCTGAACTTTTCCTGGGGCCCTCCCTAACTATACTTATCTCTGCTGCCCTCCTCCAACCCAGAGGTAACCTCCTCTCACCTGACATTTGCAATTATTATGTTTTGCCTTTAAGAAAAGTATTTTTTTCTAAATTTGTATAGGAATCTGATGTGGACCCATCCCACGGGTCCATGTGTTGTGAATGTTTGTCCTATGGGAATCTAATAACAAGATTTTTGAAATATATATAATTGTAATCGCATTGATTATATTCTCTTGTGTTTGCTTCTACTTATATTTGTGAGATGTATTCATATTATTGCATAAAATTGTAATTTTTTCATTTTTATTTTATCAGAATATACTAATATAAGACTATACTTTTTTTAAAGTCAATTTCATTGTCGCTGGACTTTTAGATTGTTTCCAGCTTTGAATTTTTCTTTTTTGCGTCTCTTGGTGCACATGTACGCACATTTCTGTAGAGAAGATATAAGCGAAATTGCCGGATCACACAACGTGCGTTTGTTCAGCCTCATTATATAATGCAAAACCGCTTCTCGAAGTGGCTTTAACAATGCATCTGTTACCAGCAACATTAAGAAAGGGCTCCTCACTCTCAAAAGGCATGGTAACTACTGTTCTACAGCGTACTTTCCTTCTACTTCCATTGGGAAGATTTCAGGCCTTCTCAACAAGAGAGATTGGTAAGACAGTGATTTTCAAAATAACTTTTATCTACTCAGGCCCTTGTTTAGATGTGAACTTCTAATGGAAGATCAATATATCCATATTAATCTTATGGTACTTTCAAAGTTGCAAATGACATTGTTCTGGGAGAAAGGAAGTGTTTCTGTGTGGGCGTGCACATGTTGAATGAGAGGGCGCTCTAGCCCAAAGTCTGGCCCATGGTATAATTGTCCATAGAACTGTCTGCAAACGGAACAGGCGTCCCCAGGAGGTAGAGTTTGCTTCATTGGAGGTGTGAGAGTTTCATGTTGTGAAAGAAATGCAAGACCAGATCATCTTTGTTCCTTCCTTCCCTCAGAATTCATGATAGCATCCTCTTCCCTCTAAAATCCTATGGTAAGTGACAAATCCTATGGTAAAGGAATAAAGTCAAATAATACTTGAGGATACAATTTGTCAAGATAAATTCCCCATTGATTAAAGAGTGGAAGTATGACTTTGGAAGATCATTGCTTTTCCTATGCAATGTATTCCTATTGTTCCAAGTGTTCCTATTTGAGAATTCTCTTAAGATCTGTTTTTTTTTTTCTCTGCAAAATGATGTTTGACTGGATGTTTGTTAAGTTCCGCCAGAGACTAACAGTCTATCATAGTCATCTTTGGCCTCCCTGTTTACCAGTCTAATGATATTTTGATCTACTTCCTTAGATTGGAATTCCTATAATGTAATCTGAGACATTTGTTCACTTAAAAAATATGTGTGAACCTACTATGTGCCAGGAACTCTTCTGTGTGCCAGAATCACAGCAATGAACAAGACAGACCTAAGCTCTGCCTTCTAATATTTATATTCTAGTAACAGTTCCTAAAAAAATAAGAAAAATATCAGGTAGAGATAATGGCTTGCAGAGATTTAAAATAGCATGATATGCTAGAGAGTATCTGGGTAGCTATATCATACTGTGTGGAGAGGGAAGCTGATCTGAATGAGGGGCCAGACATGTCAGGTTGTCACTAATGGTTTACCAACCAGCCTTTAGTCTAATTGCCTTCACAATGACAGCTAATATTTGAATAACATTTCACCACTGTCACTCCATTTCATTGTCATAACAGTTTTGTGGGGTCGGCATTAGTATTCTCATTTTTTAAGTGGGATCATGACTTCCAGATAAAATCATTTTTATTTTTTTAAAAATCTTTTATTTCATTTTTTCCATCACCATTTATCCCCTCATACCTTCTTCTACCTCCATCTCCACCCAGCAATCACCACACTGTTGTCCATGTCCATGAATTGTTTTTTCTTTTCTCTTTTTTGCTTGATCCCTTTACCCTCCACCCCCAGAGCTGTCACCTGCTCTCTAACTGTGAGTCTGTCTCTATTTTGGTTGTTAGTGCAATTTTTTCATTAGATTCCATATATGGATGAAACCATATGGTACTTGTCTTTCTCTGACTGGCTTATTTCACTTAGCATAATACTCTCCAGATCTAGCCATGCTCTCTCAAAGGGTAAACTTTTCTTTCTATTTTAATGACTGAGTGGTATTCCGTTGTGTAAATGTATCACAGCTCTTTTATCTACTCATCTACCGATAAAATTATTAAGTGGCAGAATCAGGTCTTGAATCTAAGTGTTTCATCTTCAAAGGTGGGCTTTTCTCTTCCTCTGCTCTACCTTGGGCCTGTATTCTGAGAGTAAGTCAGTGCAGTGAATTAGTCCCCAGGTAGGATGGTAGTCTCAGATACTGACTTGTCTGTGTTCTGCCTCACATGTCTCAGACTGCCAGGTCAGAAGATTAAAATGTTGCCTGTAGAAATCACCATCTGGTTGCTGGGTGGAGTCCCTCTTGCCCAGATCCTCCTACATTGCAGTTTGAAGCTTGTGGAAACCTGTTTCAGGGGAACCTGAGAACTTGTCTGGGTGGTAAATTCATTATTAGTTGAAAACAAAGCAATAGCAAAACTCCAAGTACTGCTCCCCATGACACCTGCCAGATGAGAATATCAGAGAGCTGAAGAGGGATTGTCTTCATGAGAGGCAGTTTTCTTGGGCAGAAGGAGTTAAGTAAGAAGAACCTGGCTCTGTCACCTACCAGCTGGGTGACTCTGGGTACATTGTTAACTTCCTTGAACCTTACCTTTTTTATTTCTCATCCATGGCTGATATTACCTTCCTTATAGGATTACAAGGATTAAAGCAGAATATGGAAAATATATATATTTAGGGTGAGTGGGACACGAAAAGAAGTCATTCACACAAACTGTATTTTCATGAGCTCAGCCAAGCGGACAATTATTTGTGGGGCAGGGTGTCACTCTGCTTTCCATGGAGGGCTGGGTAGGACAGGTTGCTTTTCTGGCCGCCAAGCCATGTGGCAGCCTCCTGTGCTGAAAAAAAGAAACACGGATTAGTCCAAGGACACTAATGTCACAAGCACGTATGTTCATCTGGCTTCCATAACTAGACTGCTGTCCAGTCAGAATGGTCAGAGGCAGTGGCCCCTCAGCTCCAGACCTCTCCTGAGGACACCAGCTTCAGGGAAGCTGCCAGAGGTCCATGCTCTGGTTGTAGAGGGGAAAAGAGAGGTGTAGTTTTTAAGGGTTCAGCAAACTCTTTTGGCCAATGGCTAGCTGGAGCAGAGTACGTGTTCTAGAATCCCAAAGTACCACTCAAAGGTGCCTTATTTGGCCATATGTGACTGGCTTCATTGTAACACAATGGTACATTGACCTGTAACACCTTAAACTGACATTTTGTTCTTAAATACACTCCATGTTTTCAGATTTTGCACCTTTGCACGAGGCCGATTCCTCCATTTGGAGTGCCTCTTGTCTGCAGACATACCACCCTGAATGTGCCCGATCTCGTGAGGAGCGCCTCTCTCCTACCCTCCTTTGGCAACTATTAAAATTATAACAATTCTTTCTAAGTTCACCTCAGGTAGTTTTTTCTCATCATCTCAGTAGTATATCTTCATCATTTTAATCTAATAGCACTTCCCCCCCAGAAAACATATGACACAATGTTTTCTGCTCTGAATTATACTTATTTTTCAATTTATCATCTTTCCTGTCAGACCCTTGAGGGTGGGAAATTTATCTCCAGCAGTTCTACCTTACCCGGGGCCTTCGACACAGGAGGTAATTTGAATTGAACTGAAGCAAAGACACCTTGAGACTTTATGCTGGGGATGCAGCAGCTAAGGATTTTTACGATGAGTTTCTGGTTCTGGGGCCAGACACCTGACACAGATGTCATTTCACTGTGTCCTGTAGCAATTGCATGTGGTATGCTGTGGCAAGAGAGCTGGGACTCAATGGCCAAAGAAGTAAAATTCCAAAGCCAGGAATTAAATTGAGTTAAATGCCATTTTAAGAGTCTGCCATGGGACAGAGAATGGTGGCCAAGTCACTTGACTCCTAAGGATCCCCTCAAGGCTCAGTCTTGCCACCACTCAACAGATGTCGACATTGTTCATGGAAAATGGGACACAGCTGTTACGTTATCACCGTTGGAGAATATTTTTTTTATAAAAGTAATTTTTCTTGTAAAGTACTTTATTATACTGGGAAATTAGCACTGCTCACCTGAGGCAGTTGTGAAAACACCTTTTGGTCCAGAGCAGGAACCTGGGCAGCAGATGTCCTAATTAGTTTGTCCCTCCCAGCCCAGACTCTTGGTTTGTCTCCTTTGAAGGTAAGGTTGTGAAACTCAGTTTCAAGCAACTCTTGAACTTCTGGAGACAGATTATAAGGAGGAAGAGAAAGCATTGTTCAAGAAACATAGCCTGACAGGTTAACTTGAATGTGATGCAAATGATGAGACTAGTTAATAGTTCCGAATGACCGAAGTCAGAGAGCTATGCTTGGGAGTTGCTTATACTTTCTTTCCCTGTTTCCCCAGTGGACTGGTTTAATTTTAGAGTATCTGAGAAGAGGACATAGTTAATAAGCTTGTCGAGTTGGGGCAAGGAGAGTAAAAGCTTATTAATTCTTCTCTTTCCCTTCTTCCTTCTCTCCCTCCCTTCCTCCCTTCCTTCCCTCTTTCCTCTAGCAAAGTTGTTCATTTATTTATTCATTCATTCATCAAATATTTACCAAGTATCAACTATATGCAGATAATGTACTAGGTGCTGGGTAAACAACATTGGAAGAAACCATCTTGACTGGATCCTAAACTGATGGAACATAAAGTCTGTTTGTGGGGGACAGAAAAGAGGAACAGTTAGAAAAGTAAGCAAAAAATACTAATTGCAAATTGTGCAAATGCTAAACAGAAGTATTTGGAAAGAGTGTATGAGATCAGGGGCCTTATAATTAAAATACAGGAGATTGGTTGAAGCCTGTCTGAGGAGGAAACATTTAAAGGAGACTTAACAGGATGAGAAGCAGCCAGCCACGGGAACACGCTGAGGCAGGGAAGGGCTCTCTGCCAGTGCAGGAAAGGTCTCTGTGGCTGGGGCAGAGTGATATCGAGTGGCCCAGTCTGGGGAGGGCAGCAGGTGTAGACCACATGGGCAATTTTCCTTCTTTCTCAGCACCTCAGTAACCTCAGCTGCAAAATGAGTTGCTGTGACAACTACTGACTTCAGTGATCATTTGGCATTAAGTGTGAATCCGTTTTCACTACAGATTTCCACATCAAAATATCCTAGTTCTTGTCTGGGTGCTGAAGATGACATTCTTGTCATCTGAACCTAGAGAGCTACTTAGGTTGGGTGGAGGAGTGGAAATGCCTCCAGCAAGCTATCAACCATGGCGTTATTTTAAACCAGATAATTTGTTTGTTATGGAGGTTGGGGAGCAGCTGTCCTATGCATTGTAGGATGTTTAGCAGTGTTATTGGTCTCTACTACCCACCAGATGTCAGTGGCACCTCTAACCCAGTTGAGAGTGACCAGAGATGTCTCCAGCTATTTCCAGATGTCCTCCTGGGGGGCAAAATCACCCTTGGTTACAAAACACTGGCCTGTATGTGGGGTGAGATGGTGATTCCTATGAGCAGGCCCGGTATGAGCTAAGAAATGGAATCTGACATGCGGCCTAAGTGTTGAGGGGAAAAAGCATGGCACAGGCCATGGGAAAGGGAGAAGAACCCTTGCTCATTTCTTACTTGCTCTGGCCTATTCTTTCTTTCTCTTTTTCCTAAGGCTTCAGTGCTCACAATTAGATTGTCCATATCTGGGGTTCATGACATAGTAATTATCCATGATGTGTTACATTTATTTAGTTAGTTAATTAGACCTCTATCACAATGTGATGACCCAGTGACCGCAAACAAGACAACCTTGACAACACCCTATACTTGACAATGTAGCCCCTCATCTCCCCACCTTGCCCCAATACAGGTAAGCATTGTCTTGTCTCATGAGTTTATTATTCCCTTGCTTTTCTTTCTATAGAGTTTTCTTTTACCTAAGTGTATCCTAAAAATATATTTTAAATTTTAGTTGTTTTTAACCTTATGAAAAGGTTATCATGCTGGTGTGATCCTTCTCAGTGACTTGTTTCACTTGCTATTTATTATATTACTAAGAGTCATCCATACTGTTAGGTGTTGCTGGAGCTGATTTCTTTGCAATGCTGTGTAAGATCACACAGCATTGTGTGTGAATGCACCTCACGCTCCCTCTCACTGGATGGTGTTGGGTCAATTCCTGGGTGATTTGGCACATTCCCTGATGCTCTTGAGGTGATTCTTACAGTGTAAGAATGTGCATACAGTGTTGTCACAGTTTCTGATTTATTTTAAAGGAAAGGCAGAAGTCAGAATTTCTGTATGAAAATAACTGGAAGACCAACTTAAAGTTTTAAGAACTACTAGCAGGTCATCAATAAAACTGTGCAGATCATAAATTTTAAGCCTCTAATTTAACATTTCTGGATTACATAATTCAGGTTAAAAATCTCTAATCTTCTGGATTTAGAAGTCAAGTTAACTTATAGGACACTTAGAAAATCATTCTTCAGCAAGAAAGTGTATGAAACAGGAAACACTGAGGCAGAAATTTGACTAGGGCTTGGGGTTGGGATAAACAATGAGGTGAGTTAATTCCTTTAGCATGATTTATTGTAGTGAATGGAAATTATTAGTAAAACTCTTTTTTTTTCTTTCTTTCTTTCTTTCTTTCTTTCTTTCTTTCTTTCTTTCTTTCTTTCTTTCTTTCTTAAGATTTTATTACTTTATTGTTGTTCAATTATAGTTGTCTGCATTTTCCCCTACCCTAGTCAATTCCACCTTCCTCCCTTGCTCCCACCCTCCCCCTTGATTATGTCCATGTGTCCTTTATAGCGGTTCCTGGAAACCCCCCACAACTGTCCCCTCTCCCCTCCCCTCTGGCTATTGTTAGATTGTTCTTAATTTCAATGTCTCTGGTTATATTTTGTTTGCTTTTGTTGATTATGGTAAAACTCTTCACATCCAAAATGAGGGTAAAGATTATCTTTAGGGAGACAAACTTTAAAAAATGAATTATTTAAACTTTCAAATATTTAAGGAAGCCAGTAGAAAAATGCAGAATTGTCTTAAAGAAAATAAATGGCTCCCAGACCAACAGTATTTGTGTTTGTAATTTGATAGAATGAATTAATATGTTTAAAGAAGGCATATTACTCAGGGTGGAAGATGGTCTAATATGATTCCAGAGCCCATTTTATCTTCTTTTTTTTTAAAGATTTTGTTTATTTTTTAGAGAGAGGGGAAGGGAGGAAGAAAGAGGGGAAGAAACATCAATTGGCTGCCTCTCTCATGACCCCAACCTGGGACCAGCCTGTAACACAGGCATGTGCTCTAACTGGGAATTGAACCTGTGACAGTTTGACTCACCAGCTGGTGCTCAACCCACTGAGCCACAACAGCCAGGGCTCCAGAGTCCATTGTAAGCACTATGCTTGCCTATAGCTCCATGGCAGGAGAGTCACAACTATGGCAATGTTGCCATTAGGGAGAAAACAAACTCTTAATACCTACCCATATATTTATCCGGTCGTTGGGTAGTTAAACACATACATGTCTCTCATTACACTCCATCTCTGAGACCTGGTTGACTTGAGTCCTCGCTGCCAGCAGCCATGGGAGGAGAAGGCTGAGAGCCACTCTCAGGACTTGTTGAGCCCCAGGTAATGACATCACCCTATAGGGATTCTTGGAATCAGCACTGTCCTGCTCTTATTGTCTCCCTTACCTGCACCTGCATTTCCATGAGCCTCGGTCTTCATACCTCTATGTTCACTGAGTGTTTACCTAGTGTCAGGCCCTAAGTTAAGTACAGAGGCTAAATTCTGAAGGGTCAGCCTTGGTTCAGCCTTAGGAACCCTCTGGGGCAGTGTCTTTTCTAGACTCTGGGGACCTCCTGGATTTCTGTGGAGTTTATGTGTCTGCATCTCTGTGTATTTCTCTGGGGAAAGAGTCTATAGATTTTTCAGGGGTTCTGTTGGCTTTGGCAACTCTTTGGTAACAAACTTTAAACCACTGTTTTGGGGAACACAGTTTGACTTCTTGATTATAGGGCCTCTGTAGGGAGAAGGTCTATACAGCTGGAAGCCAAAGGTTAAGCCCTTAGGGAGACAAAAGATCTAGATGCTGAGGGACAAGGAAGGAGGAGGGGAGTCTGCAGGTGGGAATGGGGTAAAGAAATGGACAGTGCGCTATTTCATAATGCGTGCAGACTGCCATGAGTGTAATATTCTCTTGACATTTTCCCAATATTCTATTTTTGGCTGATTGATTCCTTTTTTGTGGGAGGTAAGGGTGGGTGGAGTGCGGAGTAGCTGGGATAGTTCCCTCAAGCATTTTCAGGGACATGGAAGGCACTCCACAAGGTAGGATGTGAGTTGCTACAGGGCTATAAAAAGCAGCACCATGCTCATTTTTGCAGTTTTAAACCCAGTACCTATTAATGGTCCTTGCAATGCAATTCACTTTAAGTTAGTACAGTTCAATTTACTTCAACAAACAGTAATTGAAAATTCCTTATTTCATTATTTCAGCTTCTCTACTGAAAACTTGGCAGTGAATTATGGATCATGAGCTACTAACAGGGGTTGTGGTGCCCACAGGACTGAGAGCAGGCAAACTTTTAGAGGAATATTCTGGTGTAAACAGGGGGGTATTCTCCTGGCTTGCCTGGGACACTTCTGATCTACCCCTGGTGTTCCAGTGTTATTAATAGGGACTCATTTAGATGACAACTTTTATAGTCAACCCTCTATATAATGCTTTTATTTCTCTAACCTTATCTAATCTTATTTATTTATGTGTCTCTCTTCCCATGAAAACAAAGAGCTTCTTGAGGCTAGAGACACTGTCTCCTTCATCTCTGGGTCTGACACATGCCTACTATGTGAGGGACACTTGAAAACATCTGTTAAATTGAACTGAAATTCTAGACAGAGTGAAAAAGAGCCTTAGAGTAGAAATGACCAGCTCACATTATCTTTCATGTGCTTCAAAAGGCTAGACTGGAAGCTCAGTTTCAAGTTAAAGATGAGCTGTACGCTTTGGGAAACTTATTTAAATCTTTTTTTAAAACAAAATGTGTAGAGTGCTTGGTGAAGTGCTTTTAAGTACTCGATTAATGTTAGCTGCTATCGTTGTCACCAAATAGTTGCTAATAATAATTATTACATATAATAACTCTAAACTGTAGTTTTTCTTAGCTGGAAAATGAGGATAATAATTCCTGCTTGCTTAAATCTGGTAATGAACATGAACACACTTTGAAAACTACAGAGGGCTCTCATTGCATAGCCTGGAAAAGAATGCATGGAGGTTTGTTCCATAGAACTGGCATGACTCAGGCAGATTAGGTGGAGCTCAATGGCAACAGAGGGAAGCTTTTAAATATAAAATTTTAAAAAGATGATAAAATGGCTTAGCTGGATGGTAGAAGTTAGTCTATTTTAAAGTGTCATAACATTAAAAGCACATAGGAAAGTGTGGTAGATGATCTCAGGACAGGTATGGGATTTGGGATGGGCACCTCACACAATGCGGGATCTCAAAGCATCGCTTCAGGTATGATGAGAGAACAGAGCCATTCCAGTCTTGGCATCTGGAGAGCAACAATGAGCTTGGGACAGAAGAGTTTTTATGTCAGGAAAGACATTCTATTTTGCAAACTCAGCCAAGAGCTTGTATTTGTGAATTATTGTGAACATTTTATTCAAGGCATACCAAATGTGGACAGTACCCACAAAAGCCATTCAGCACCTGCATGTGCTGCTAATAAGAGGGAAGAGCCTAATTACACATGAAAGCAGCTTTTAGCCAGGGATCACAGGAATTTTTCTGATAATGTAATCTTTATCAAGGGATATCAGAAAAGCTGGTGGATTTAAAGTTGCATATTCCAGCTCCCTGTTATCCTAGTAGGCAATTCTAACAAGAGCAGAACTGTTGACACTAGGAATTCTTAGATCTAAATGCCAATAAACAAAGGGGTGGAATTTCAGGTCTGTGTTTGAGGAGATTGTAAAATAGAGGTAGCAACAGCAGCAGAGTAAATGCTTACATAGCATTTGCACGTATTAACTGATTTAAGCTTTATAGCAATCCTGTGAGGTGGGTACTAGCACAGCCCCCCATTTTATGGATGACAACCTGAGGAATAAGGAGGCTAAATAACTTCCTCAACGTCACACCCAGCAAGCAGCAGAGCTAGGCTTTGAACCCAAAGTGCCTTGGTCCAGAGCATGTGCTTTTCACCAGGACTCTCTACGTCTTGATCTGAGCCATTCTAACCAGTATAGAGTGTACCTATGGCTTTGTGTGATATAGCTGTGAAGTCGAGGCCATAAACTTCAGGGGTGGTTTCCTATTCTGTCTCAGGCTTGACTTGGAAGGGAGAAGTTTGTCCAAATTATACATTTTTTAGCAGTAGACTCTTCTCTTGTTCATATTTGTTCCCTCTAGGACCTCATTTCCCCTAATGGCACAGAGCAGGTGCTCAATAGGCATCAGTTGAAATAAATCAAATAATCTCTATGACTTTTCCTTCTTGCTATAAAATTCTTTTGTTATTGAACAAGAGAGGAAGGTGTGAATGCATAGCTCTACCCCCCAACCCCCCCCAAAAAGATGGCATTTTGTTGTTTGTCCTCCTGCCGTTAAACACTTTCACCAAATCCTAACTCCAAACTCAAGGTTTGGCTCAAGTCCCTCTCCCTCAGAGGCTGTTGGTCCCAGCCAAGGGAATCACTCATTGCTGGGGTCACTTAGTACTCCTGGCACATGTCTCATGGTCACATCTGTGAAGGCTGTGGATCATACTTAAGACTTGGAGGCTGACAGACCTGAGTTTGAATACTGGCACCCAAGCTTAGCTGTGTGGCCTTGAAAAAGCCATTCCATTCAGCCTTTGCGAGCTCAGCATCATCATTTATGAAATGGGGGTGATATCCTATTCAGGGGATGATTGTGAGACTCAAACAAGACAACAGAGCACCTAGCATAGTGCTTGGTATGGGGTAGCTGAGTGCTCAAATTGTAGAAACTGAATTTCCCAATTAGATTGAAACTTTCTGGAGGCCTGGGATCATGTCTTACACTATCAGGGATTCTTTTTCACTCTCTCAACACCTCAGCCTGTCCTCCCCCATCCTGCTCAACTTGTACTTCTTGCTCTCAGTTTCATCACCAAAATCCCAATTTGTTGTTGCTTATTGTGCTTAACCAATAATTGGGGTCATTTTGGTTCTGCCCCAGGAGATATTTGGCTACCAGACTCATAGCTGCCGGAAAACCCTCTGCCTTGCTGGATCCATCTTCTCGTTTGGGATCCTCCCCTTGGTGTTTTACTGGAGACCTGCCTGGCATGTGTGGGCAAACTGCATCCCATGTTCCTTGCAAGAAGCAGACGTCGTGTTGCTGAGGACAACAGTAAGTGTGTATTTGGTTTTGTACCTGGTGGGCCTTTCTCTTAGACTTTGTGTTATGGGATGATTGTGGAGAGATGTATGCAAAGCAGGGGGCAGAAGGAGGCTCCAACCTCAGACCCCATCACAGCCTTGTCTTTACTTATTTACCAAGAACTCAATAATTTGTGTATTGTGGGATGTCACACAGCATTTCTTTTAAACTTGTGAGCTGTATGAATATCAAAGCAGAGAATAACCATGTTAATAACTAAAAATAATAGGTAGTAGGAAGTAGTAAAGTCAGGCTACAGGCTACAGAATTCACTTTGATTCTTCCCCCTGTATGCTGACATATTCATGCCTACTCCAGCCCTTACTCCACCGGAGGAACTCTGGAGGAAGGGAGGGAAGGGGTAGGGAGGAGATGGGGAACACTCCTCTGAGGAGGATGTTGCCTTCCCCTGCTCGTTTGAGAGAGCCACAGTTATTGATAGGAGAGTGTTGCAGTATGTTATGCCAGCGTAAGCAATGTGTTCATCTTCTGCCCCAGGTCATTGCCTTTCTCTGCCAACACAAGGTCTAGCATTAAGTGAACTTGCTTCCATAATACCTCCTCCTAGCACTCATTACACTTAGACAATATGCATAGTTTATGCTGGATTGACAGCTCCACAAGGAAGGGATCTTTTCTAACTCCATTGCTGTATCCCTAGTTCCTGCACTTGGTAGGGATTCCATAAAGAAGTGGTGGCTGAAGGCAGAAGTGGACATTTATATTGATGGACATCAAAGGATAGTCTCAGGAAAGATGCTTTTCTGGCTGGGTGTTTCTAATAATGCATCAGCCCAAATGACTCAGAATGACAACCAGATTCTTAATAAATCAACCTCTGCTGAACTGTTAGCTTCTTTTTGTATATAGCAATCTGTGTAGCAAACATTCTATTTAATGCAGCAAGAGGAGAAGATAGCAAAAGATTTTATAACTGGCCACAAAAAATTCCACATTTTAATGTAACAGAGTTGAGGCAAGAACTCAATGAAATTGGCAGTTGGATCAAGTTTGTCTTTGTTGATTTTCTCCACTGGTGTCAGCCCAATCCCTTGTTTCTGGATCCTGGTTGCTTAGCTGACACATGGACCATAATATAAATGATAATCGAGGAACCTTCTCCCCAGTTCAACTGTATTCTAACTGAAGATTTTTGGAAAATAAACTTCAAGACTTTAAGAAGATAAGATTATTGTGAAATGAGAGCAAATCATATTGATGATGTTGGGCTGGGAGAATAGTGCCTGGTACTTACCAAGGAAGATTTCGTCATTTGACCGGTGAGGAAATGGGGCCTGGAGAGGGGATACAATTTACTGCATTCCTAAGTGAGTGAGGAGCCCCACTAGGACTAAGTCCCATGTATTCTAACTCCCAGTGCAGGGCTGTTCCCATGCAACCGTACTTAGGCCAGTGGTTCCCAAACTTCAACCAGCATCAGAATCATCTACAGAACTTATTAACTGCCCTCCCCATGTCCTTGAGTTTCTAATTCATTAGATTTGGTTTGGAGCCCATGAATTTGCATTTTTAAGAGTTCTCAGTAGATGCAGATGCTTCTGATAAGGCCATATTCTGAGAAATACTGCTGTGGATAGTTATCATTCTTGCTTATGAGCTCACTTGATCCTTGGGAGAGGAATAGAAGCCTGGACATTTGCTTTATGATTCAGATTTAGCAAAGTGTTATAAGCGGCTTTTTTTTTTTTTTTTTTGCACAGATCCTAAGTGTGTTCCTGGAGCAGGGATAGAGAGAGGTCTGTTTTCTGTAGCTCCAAGTTGAGACATAAGGACATATGGAAGACCACATATTTGGCATTCTTTTATAGATCAACCACCTCCATGTGAACTTAAGGACCTATGAGATCCTTATTTTCTAGTATAAAAGGAGGATTTGGAAAAGTACTTATATCTAACCCATAGGTACTTCCATTTCCCAGAACTAGTTCTCACTGGGTGATGCTTTTGCTATAGCAGGAACAACCTCAGACACAGAAAATCTTTCTGCCTCTCAGAGCACATCACCAGACTCTTCAGATCTGAGAATGTCTGCTTGGCTGAGCTATATATACTCTCTGAGGCTGCTGACAGAGTCAAGGCATAGGTAGGAATAAGAGGAAATGGCAAGGGAAGCAAGGAAAATGAAAGAAATAGGGAGAAAGTTGGTAAAAGGAAAATGAGATTGAAAAGAGAGAGAAAGTCCTAGTAAGAGTGAAAGAAATAAGGATGTGTCAATTAACAGGAAGTGAGTACATTTTGGGATTTGGAGACAAAAGTTTTGAAGTCTAGTCCTAGCACCTTAGGTGTGTTATATACCTTAGATTTGTTACCTATCCTGAAGGAAACAAATGGGACTAGTAAAAGTATTTGTTCTTTATGGTGGCTGGGGTGAAGATGAAATGAGATTATGTATGCAAAATCCATTTGCAAACTAGGAAGTTCATTATTGAAGACCATTTTGAGTGTGTGTGTGGGTGTGTGTGTATTATTGCTCAATCAACTCCATGAGCTTGCTGTAACAGAGAGCTTGATGTAGACTAGGCACATCCATGTATAATGGCTCTGCTCTTTGGATGCTCTGCCCTCCTCTAATTAGTCAGGAGGACTGACATTTCATTCTAGGACAGGAGACACAGGGAAGGTTTCTTGTGGCTGGGAATCCTCAACACACACTGATACCCAATCAAGTCATCTCTCCTAGTTGTATGTTGTCATCTTTGCAACTGGACATATACCGAAATGAGTAAAAAAAGTCATGGGTGCCTCAGGGAGCTACACTCCCTTATCCTGACTCTTTCTTTGGCTCTTTGACAGTCTATTAAGCTCCTCCCTCTACCATTTCACTGCTCTTCTCAACTAATCTGAACAGTGGAATCCAGCTTTAATCTTATCTTTTTCATCTTGATTTCAGCTTTAATTTTTAATCACCTGCTCTTGTGCATCATTTTAAATGGATTTGCTATGCCAGAGACTCTCTAAATAAATGAGGTTCCAAATTAGTCATTATGTAATTAGACAAGAATTCAGTTATTTCTGAACCTTAGATAAAAATAATCTTTGGGCACCAATAATTTAAAAGTCTGCCGCTATGTTATTTGCATTAAAATGACACCTTAAAAAAGATTTAATGTGAATTATATTACAATAGCTGGACTGTAAAGACTTTCCACTAAGGAGAACTAGATGACTTGAAAATATGTTGTATGTCTGTTTTTTATGTTATTAAAAAATCAGTACTTGGTATTTATCATCAATCTCACACTGGTAAGATTAAAGATCATTATCACTGACACTGATTAGGTAGTAATTTCTTAACATTTAGAAAAAAAGGCCATGATGCACTGACTGAAAATCTTTAGTACCCAGTTTATTTTCAGTTCCCCTTGTCATATGAAGTGCCTTTACAGGCAGGATTTTTCCAAAAGGTAAGAGCAATTACACTTTTATTTTATAATTTTAAAAGTGGCATGTTATTCATTATTCATATAATTTAAAATTTTAACCAGTATCTGTAGTGATGCCACATTTCAGTTCAAATAACATGATTTATATTCACTGGCATTTTGAATTCAGATGCTCCTGATGATTTCCATAGTTTTCATCTTTGTTATAATTAAAAACACAATTTTTCCTTTACCGTTATTGTATGTCACATGCAGCCAAAGACCCATGTTGTACAGAGGAAGATTTAGTGATGACTACTTATTAGGCCAGACAGAGAGATTTCATTTCAGTGTTTTAATAATCAGACCGTTTCCCCTTCATTTTCACCTAAAGAGGTCAGTGCTAAGGGCCTTTGTTTGCAAACTCAGAAATTCTGCAAATCAGCCGTGCAAACGTGGTCTAAAGTCCACAAGACCACCAGGTTATTCATTAGCCAAAACACACGTGTTCAAGTCTCCTGGAACCTTTACCTCCTCTCATCCCTCCTCCTCTGCAATCTGGTCTCTCCAAGCCCAGGATTCCCACATCACCACCATTTTCTATGTTTTGTCTATGCTTGCACTCATAAAATTTCACCTGATATTCCCTATCTCCTTCATTCATTCATTCATTCATTCTTGGTACATTATTATTTATTCATTCAATAAATATTTGTTGAGCTCCAATCATGTTCCAGATATTCTTATAAGCATTAAGAATACAGCTGTCAGACGGCTGGTCAAGGATGGTGACATAGGTAAACATGGCTTGCCTCCTCGCACAACCACATCAAAATAACAACTAAAATATAGAACTATCACTCAGAACTGTCAGAAATTGAGTAAAATGGATGTCTGACAACTATGAAATTATAGAAACCACATTCATCTAGACTGGTAGTAGGGGTGGAGATGAAGAATGGGTTGGTCCCACACCCACATGTGGTGGATAAAATTTCAGGAGAGATATCTCAGGAGCAAGGAGTCCCAGCCCTACACCAGGCCCCCCAGCCTGGGGTTCCAGTGCCAAGATTAAATCCCCATGGCTACAAAAACCAGTAGTGACTGAGTCAGTGGAAGAAACTTCTCAAGTCCCAAGCAGTTTCCCTTCGAGACCCTACATATGGACTTACTCAGACTCACTACCTCTGAACTCCAGCACCTGGTTAGCAGCTTGAAAGGCACCAGTGGCATACAAGTAGAAACTGAAGTATCTGGCTTTAAAGTGGGAGTTGGGGGACAGATTTATCCCAGACAGAAAGGTGGGCAGAGGCCACTGTCCCTTTTCTGAGCCTTCCCCCAACAGAGCCACAGCGCTGGCAGGTGGCTGCCATTACTGAGACTCCATCAACCTGGCTAACACTGTTTGCCCCCCCCCTTGGAGATCCCCTGAGACTCCATCCCATTCAACTTAGAGGCCCACCCAAACTATTAACCATGACTTTTCCATATGAATGGCTAGTCTTTGATCATGCTTCAGAGAACTTCCTAAATCCTATCAAAGAAGCAACAGACAGATGCAGTAAGCTCCCAGCCCCTGTACCTCTTGCTAAGTGGTCCCAGACCCAGCACTAGCAGCAACCAGCTTAGATTGACAGTTTGACTTCACCTGGAATCTCCAAGCCCAGCACAAGTAACAGCCATCTCAAATTGCTTTATAGCCCAGGCAGGTGGCTTCAGGCAGAACAGAGGTGGGGGTTGACCTTAGCTTGCACACCCTGCCCCTGCACAACTGATCCTTCACAGAATGCAGAGGTTGGTAGTTGGTAGTCACAGCCAGTCCTTGCAGCTGACTGGTATGGGTAAATCCCTCCCATTGATCTACCAACCGCAATCACAGCTCAACTACAAGAGGAGGGTATATTCAGCCCACACAAAGATGCACCTTGAGTACTGAGCTTGGGTGATGGGGGAGGCTGTGCCATTGGACCCTACAGGACACCTACTACATTAGGCCACCCTACCAAGACAGGGAGTCATAACAGTCCTACCTAATACATAGAAACAAACACAGGGCAGCTGCCAAAATGAAGAGACAAAGAAACATGGCCTAAATGAAAGAATAGATAAAAAATCCAGAAAAAGAACTAAACAAAATGGAGAGAAGTGATCAGATGCAGAGTTCAAAACACTGCTTATAAGGGTGCTCAAGGAACTTAGTGAGCACCTCAACAGCATAAAAAAGATCCAGTCACAAATGAAGGATACACTAATTGAAATGAAAAATTTATAGGGAAACAACAGTAGAGTGGATGAAGCTGAGAATGAGGTCAATAATTCGGAACATAAGGAAACAAAAAACAACTGATCAGAACAAGAAGGAGAAAAAAATTTTTTAAAAAAATGAGGGTAGTGCAAGCAGCCTCTGGGACAACTTCAAGCATTCCAACATTTGCATTTGCAGGGGCACCAGAAGGAGAAGAGGAAGAACAAGAAATTGGAAATCTATTCATAAAAAAACAATGAAAGAAAACTTCCCTAATTTGGTGAAGGAAATAGAGATGCAAGTCCAGGAAGCACAGAGAGTCCCAAACAAGAAGGATGCAAAGAGGCCCACTCCAAGACACATCATAATTAAAATGCCAAAGGTTAAAGATTAAAAGACAATCTTAAAAGCAGCAAGAGAAAAGCAGTTAGTTGCCTACAGGAGAGTTCCCATAAGATTATTAGATGATTTCTCAAAAGAAACTTTGCAGGCTAGAATGAATTGGCAAGAAATATTCAAAGTCCTGAAAAGCGGGGACCTACAGCCAAGATTGCTCCATCCAGCAAAGCTATCATTTAGAATCGAAGGGCAGATTAGAGAGCTTCCCAGACAGAAAGAACCAAATGAGTTCCTCATTACCAAGCCATTATTATATGAAATATGAAGGGACTTATTTAAGAAAAAGAAGAACATCAAAACTATGAACAATAAAATGGCAATAAATACATATCTATTACCAACTGAATCTAAAAAAACAAACTAAGCAAACAAGATGAAAAGAGACAGAATCATGGATAAAGACAGTGTTTTGATGGTTACCTGATATGAGAGGGCTATTGGGGAATGGGTGAAAAGGTGAGAGGACTAAGAAGTACAAATGGGTAGTCACAGAATGGCCATGGGGACCTAAAGTACAGTATAGGAAATGGGGTAGCCAAAGAACTTATCCGCATGACCCATGGACATAAACAATGTTGTGGGGATTGCCTGATGGAGTAGTGGGTGCTGGGTGAGGGGGACAAAGGGGAGAAAATTGCAACAACTGTAATAGCATAATCAATAAAATAGAATTTAAAAAAGAGAATATAGGTATGAACAAAACAGAAATCTCTATCCTTACAGAATGACATTCTCATGAGGAATCACCTTGAACACACACACACACACACACACACATGCACACACTCATACCCACACATTATCTATAGAGTAAATACTATCTTCTCTATTAAGTCTTCAATTCATTGTCTGTTCCTGTTCTGGAGGGAATTAATGATCTTTTCTTCATTCTCTTTTAGCTCTGTATTTTTATCTCTGACTGCTACAATGCTTTTAGCAGTCTACCTTGTATTAAAATGGTATCTGTATTTTTATCTCTGACTGCTACAATGCTTTTAGCAGTCTACCTTGTGTTAAAATGGTATTCCCTTTACATTTTATGAAATAGCATCTCATTGATCATATAATTTTAATAATAACCCTGGAGAATGGGCATTATCTTCTCTATTTTACAAATGAGTGAACAAGTAACTTTGCTGACTAGTAAATGTTAGCCAGGTTCCTCCCTTCCCCTCTTTCTCCCTTCGTCTCTTATTCATAAATTTGATGAGCACAGGTTATATATGAGATGCAGTGGTAGCTCATGGGCAGGGGCAGAGTATAACAATTAGCAAAGATTCATGATTATGGTGGGATTATAGAACAGGGATTTGACCAAGTCAAAAAAGACAGGATAGACTTTCCTGAGCTCTTAACAGATGTTAAGAATTAAAAGGTGATGGTAGCTAGTGGGGAGGAGCACGTGGGGAATGGTCCAGTAAAGGGCATGGGTGGATAAAGAACCTGAAGCTGTCTTCTGACTCTCAAAATCCAGTTTTTTTCTATTATGCCACATTTCTTTTTATAGCTTTTATTTCTATTAGATTGTAAGCTCTATGAACACAATAAGCAATACTTGCTTTTCGTTCCCCACAGCACCTAGCGCATGGCTGCAGCAGGTGCTCAGTATTTATTTAATTCAATTACATAAATGTATTGAATCTGTAATAAACGGTTTCTTCCAGCACTCGATTAAAAAGACACTAAAGTGAAACATTGTGATTGAGAAAGTAAGAAAAGATAGTTTTATGTTTCTTTTAAGAACATATTCCCTCTTCTGAATCCCATTCCCCCACCTTCCTTTTCAACTGGTTTTCCCTTAGACATCCAGGTAGAAGTCCCTGAGATGCTGTGGGCTGGCCTTTCAGAAATGATTCTATGTTATGGCAAATAGTTTTGAGGCCATTATCCTTTATCACACAGGGCCATTTATTTTGTGATTTACACTTTACAAAGTATTTGCATATATATTGTCTCATTTGGTCTTAACTGGTAGAAGTTATTTTTTCCCATTTTATAGCTGGAGGCAGAGAGAAGTTAAAGAAATGCTCAGGGACCCTGACTGTAAGCAATGAAAGCAAAACTTCTATTGAGAGTTGAACTAGAATCTAAGCTGGAAATCTTACTACTCCCTGTCCAGGGACTAGACTCTACAGAGGCATATACTGAAGTGGTCTGTGAGTAAAGAGTGGAGCCTGAGTGCCTGGGTGTGATTCCTCTTTCTCTTGACCTACCTTGGGCCATGTATCAGCTCAGGCTGCCATAACAGAATACCCCAGATGGCTCATTAAACAACAGAAATTTCTCACTGTTCTGGAAAAGAGAAGTCCAAGATCAAGATGTTGGCAGGGCTGGTTCCTGGCTTGCAGACGGCAAGCTGCCTTCTCTGTGTTCTCACATGGCAGAGAGAGAGGGAGCTCCAGTGTCTCTACCTTTTCTTATAAGGGCACCAACCCTGTTGGATTAGGGCCTCACCCTTATGACTCCACTTAACCTTAATTACCCTCTTAAAGGCCCTATCTGCAAATGTAGGCACATTGGGGGACAGGGCTTCTATACACGAATTTTGGCGAGTTCAGTCTATAACAGGCAAGTTACCCCCTTTCTGCCTCCCTTTCCTCTTCTGCTAAGTGGGGCTAACAACAGTGCCTACCTTATTGTCACACGGGCTACATGGCCATGTGTGTAAGTGCAGAGATGAAACTGTGCCTGGTATGCAGGCATTCCATGGCCATCAGTTGTTACATACATTTGGAGACCAATTTTAACTTTTTATTCATTACTTTTTTCCAGTTTGTTTGTTTATGTCGTTGTTCAAGTACAGTTGTCTCCACTTTCCTCTACCCCACCCACCCCAGCTCCCACCCTCCATCCTACCCCCATTTGGCTTTGTCCATGGGTCCTTTATACATGTTCCTTGACAACCCTTCCCCTTCTTAACTATACAAGGCATCTCCAGATATTTTACACAATGAACCAAGGAACTCACTACTCCCTCTCTCCTCAGAAAATGACTATAAAAACAAACAAACAAAAAAAACACAATCTCTGTGGGAACATGTCCTGAGTTGTTCGGGATTTTCTGTTTTTGCAAACACAGACTTAGCCTCTCCTTTGTCACACAACTTCCCTGCTTTGGTTACTCACCCTCTCCCTTTTATTTTGGTCAACGTATCCCAGGAGTACTGAGAAAATAATCAGTGTGAGATTTTTCCAATGCTTGGAATTTTTTCTTTATATTTTATAACTATATCCTATGTTCCAGCCAATGTCAACTTTTTGATTACTTTGGGATTATGAGGCCAAGGTGAGTAGAGTACCAGTGGGTCTGGCCAAGAGGAAGAAAGAAAAAGAAAAAAGTGATACTTAAGTGCAGAAAGAATAGTTTTCCCAAAGTTATGGGTCTGTACAAGTGATACAGTGTTTTAGTGCCTAAGGAATATAAGTTATTACTTTATCCATAATTCTCTAAGTACTTCACCTCAGCTAGAGTTCAACCTTTTTGTATTGCAATGTCTCCATCTCCAAGGGAAAGTACTGATTTCCTGATGTCTCCTTGGAACTTTGAAATGGGTTACTTTTTCATTCTAAGGCAAACTCAGAAGTACATTTTTGTGGGGAAAACTCCTACACAAGAGGATAGGTCACAGCATTGGCCTGAACTTAAAGTGACCATTATACTCCTTTTAAATTCCAAGAGATGAAGTTCTTAGAGCAAAAGTTTAGAAGACATTAAGCAAGGTCACTCACTCACTTTACTCAAATATTAAAGCTAGTCTGGCCATTTTCAGGCTTAAGAAGCATAAGGTCACAGGAAATAAAAAATATCCAGGTTTCCTTCTGTTTCTGCCAAGTCAAACATAGGTCCTCTGTGTACATTCAGTTCTTTGAAATGTATTAGAATTATTTTAAATTCTACTCTTTTAGAGCTTAAGGACTAGTCTGGTTAATTCTCTTGGTAAAGAGTAGGTAGTGCCTACTCACTGAGATGAGGCGTTAAAAGTCTAGCTTTACCTGACAGTTTGGATTATTGGTATTACAAAGCAATTATTTAAGGTAGTAGATCCTCTGGTGCATTTAAGTATTTTATGAATCATTAACTGCTTGAGAGAGCTGGGAAACAGATTAAAGTGGAAATAGGAACTTCCAGGTAAAGATTTTTTTTTCAAGAAATGAAAAATAAATAGACAGACTCTCAGAGATTCTAAAGTTTCCTCCAAGGGGAAAGAAGTTCCTATTTACAGAAATATCTCAGGAACAACATGCTGTGAAAAATGAGGCACAGCTGTACTCAACTAGCCTTTGTTGCACCTGATGGGGGCCGAGCCTCAGATGGGTGCATCATGTATTCCTGCGTTTAATCCTTCAAACATCCCCACTTGCCAGTTAAAGAGAATTAGAATCAGAATTTTTCAATGATTTTCAAGACTTGTTGGAGCTGAGACTTGAACTCACGGAGGGGCCATGGTCTTTCTATATTGGACAATGTCAAACCAAAAACTGAGAGAAATTGATGATGTTACCTCGAGTGACCACCTCACCTTGCCATACTCGTCCTCAATTTCTTTGCCTTGTTTCCTTAAAAAGTTAGGTGAATTTCTTAAAAATATTGATGATTTTATAGAGTTTTTTTTAACAGAGTAGTGAACAAGACAAAGGTCAGTAACACTACCTTACTTTAAGAAAAATGGCTGTCTCACTGTAGTATCTTGTTTAGACTATAGACTTCTATTTTGTGTTATACAGATTTATGAGTTATAGGGCCCACAGGTACAGGGGATAGCAAGAAATTAACTTAAATGCAAACATATCCAAGCACCTTCAATTTAGTTATGCTACAGGCTATAATAAGATAGAAGCACATTGATGAATTTCAGTCTTGAAAACTCACCTAGACTAAGACATGTAGCTAGTTGGTGCATTGGATTAATATTGGCCTGTGAGAGCTTGGGAGTCCAATGTTCCATTTTGGCTTTTCCTTCTCAGGCATTACAATCTAGAGGTCCTTCACAGGATGATAGCTTGATTGGGGGAATCAGATTCTCTGTTGCCAAGGCTGCCAAGATTCTGAGAAACTAGGTGGTATTTGCTACACAGTGCAGAATTCAAGGTGATTTTCATACATGAGCCACAAACACCATGGGACAGATTGTTGAAATAAAGAGGAAGGAGCCAAGATCTGGAGTGGGAAGACCTGGCCTCAGGTCTTGGTTCTCCATGACCATCCATACCAGACTGGCTTGAGCAAATCTCAGCCTTGCTCATGGAGAGTTTTCTCATCTGCAAAATAGAGATAGATGATAATATCAACTTTGAAGAGTTGAGCCTAAAATACAGTAACTCTCTCTCTCTCTGACACACACACACTGTCTGCTAGGCCTAGCTGGAGCACAGACATGCATCAGACACAGCCACACCACTGTCCAAGAGGAGAGCTAAGGCAAAGGGCAATGCAACGAGGGTACAATGTGGTAAGGCAGTGATTTTTAACCTTTTTCATCTCATGGCACACATGATTACACTAATTACTAAAATTCTGTGGCACACCAGAAAATATATTTTTTGCCGATCTGACAAAAAAGTAGGTATAATTTTGATTCATTCACAGCAGATAGCTATTGTTGTATTGGCTGTTGTCATTTTTTAATTTGACTATCTAAGGGAAAAGAGGTCAGGGTCCCTGACTAAATAGTCAGATATAGATGTTTTAAAAGTTCTTACTGCACACCAGTTGAAAGTCACTGGTTTGGGGGAAAGATCGCCAAGAGAAATTAGGGAGATTCCCAAACTTTGAGTTGGACCCTAAAAAGATGGTTGGGATCTAGCCACATGGAAATGTAGGGAGAGGTAAGAAGGCTGTGTATTCCAGGCTAAGGAATCAGCAAGAGAAAAGGCATGGAGGTGGGACTTTCCTGAGGAGGGTCGAAATGAGAGATTTGGCTACAACTACTATATCTTCTCTCTGCCTTTTGCAAAGTCAGCTCAGATGCTGTTCATGAAAAATGTGGGTGTGGTGGAGAAAATTCCCAGCTCTGGCCTACATTCCCTAGGCACCACTTGTTTCCCAGGCTTGACTTCCCCTGCCATTCTTCCTAGCTCTGTGGCATCCAAGTGGATTTTATGTGTATCATTTACCCCCTCAGATAATAACCACTGTTATTGTCACGTCATTGTCTAAGGGACCATTGTGGTACCTGTTGCTCAATCCAGTGCTAGTTTTCTTCTGTGACGAAGTCATCAGTTAACAGCTTCAGTTCGAGTCATGAGAGAAGGTACCTTCTTCAATCCTACCTGTGCTAATATCGCGATAATTACCTTTGGGCATGTTCAGGCCATGCATTCAGTTTTATTTTTCCCCATTCATTCTCCGACTGTCACTGAGCAGGTTGCAAATGTCCACATGAGTAGAATATAAGGGTCTTTGCCTTCAAGATAGTCTAGATGAACTGAGAGAATACAAAACAGAAAGTGATTGGGAGGACAAGAGAGGGACAGTTAGAATCTTTTGAAGTTAGTATAGTGACAGTCCTCTGTGTCTCTCCCTTATCCCTGACCTCACCCCCACCTCCTCGAGTTGGTATTAAAGGGGCTGTTCTGGAAGAGGTAGAATTAAACTGAAGCCTGGAAACATGGTGACGGTTTATATGCCTGGGTTCCTCACCTTCAGAGACTCACAGAAACTCCTTGGAATGTTTGCTTTTTTTTCCTGTGAAAATTTGCACCTGACCCATGGTTGGAGAGTAATAGGGAAAACTAGCTTTTACTTGTTGAACTGCCTCATGACTCAAGCTTGTTGTGTGGGCCAGTGCCCCACATTCACATCCTCACGAAGTGATGACAAGACTCTTCAAGGCTCTATATATCTATCAGCTTACATAATTCTGTCTAGAATACTGATTAACTCCATAAACTTACAGAATTATATTCAAATGTTTTTTGGTTCAATTTTAGCCTGGTGACTTCCCTTGCCTTCACGGGGGTTTTGGTGTCTATTTCCTCAGGATGAATTTCAAACCTACTCTCGGAAAAAGGTAGTGTGGATCTACCTGTCAGCACTAAACAGCGCATTTCACCTCAGTCCTGACCACCCTCTCATTGCAGACGAGGAGTATATCATAAACAGAGCCATAAGAAAGCCAGACCTAAAGGTAAGTGCACTCATGGTTACTGCTGATGCAAGAAATATTAAATCTTTCCCCCCCAAAAATGTAAGAATAAATTCAGATCCTCCACTGTGCTAATTCTCAGTTGACAGTGTAGAACATTATAAATAGTTATGTGCAACCTTGATGACAACCTTGGACAAATTACTGAACTTTGCCTACTTCTAATATTAACTGATGAAATTTAATAAATTAAGGCATACAAAGGTTAATATTGTGCCATGTGTATAGTAGATGCTCAGTGCATATTAGTTCTCGGTAGCATCCAGCCCTGTATTATAATCTATGTAACAGAGCTGATTTCACAGTAAATGTATATCACCCAGGAATATCCCAGAGAGTTTGCTATGCCTGCATGATGACCTTACTTTGAATCTGTCATTCAGGTGTATTTGAGGTACTCCCACCTCTCCATGTTAAATGAGTACTACTTGGATTATGATGAATTAATATTCATATCAAAAATATATTTTATAAGACAATTTTCTCTTTAATTTATATATGTGTAAATAGCTGTTTAAATTCATTTTATGAGCTTAAGGTCAATTTGAAAAAGTGACCCTCAATTGTTGAGCAGTTTCTGTATTGTCAATTGTTATTACCCAAATTGAACCATCAAAACAAACAAAAACAAAAGAGTTCAAGCACCTCTACCATATTGCTTAATCCTGTAGGTGGCCATTCCCCTAGAAAAGTAAGCATCCCAGGCTTGGCATCTTCATTCACCTGCCTAAGGCACAGGCAGTTTGGCTAGTTACTGTCTCCCTGAGCCTTGTGTTACTTATTTATAAAATGAGAGTAATAACTCCATCTTTGCCTGTTTCTCAGCTGGTTTCTCAGGGCTTTTAGAACCTAAACTGAGAAGATGGATATGAAGGTGGTTTGCAAACTGTCATGAGCTATAGTCATAAGGGGCTGAAACTTCAATTAAAATTGGAAGAGATGTCACAGGCTAAGCCATGACAACCCTGATGGCAATTAACAACAAAACTGAAATGATAACCATTCAGGACCATTTAGGGGATGTTGGAGACCGCAGCACAGAAGAACTTTGTCAAATTTGCAAGTGCAAGCTGCAGAGAGACTCTCAGAACCATCTTGCAGGATTGCATGCAGTACTGAAACCCAGTGCTTCTGGGATGTTCTTACAACAAATTTCAATATGAAATGAAGAGCAGGAAGCCTGGGGAGGGGAAGCTTCCTGGTTCTGAGAAGAAAGATGAAATTCACCCTACAACAGATACCTGATTTTCCAATTACTATTTCCTAGTCTCAAGTTCCAGGAAGTGGGCAAATAAACTCCCCCCTTTGCAAATATGGTGCTCACCCTCTTACCAGCCTCTAGAGCCTCAGAAAGTGATGAGGGAAGCAGAGAAACGCTAGGCAGCGATCTTTCCTGCTAGGGGAATCTCAAAGGTATTTAAAGGGTCTATGACAAGTCATTCTTCTAACTCTGTGAGCAATGGCCTTAGAAATTGTCAGGAGTGAATGGAACTTTCTGTTTTCTGGCCCGAGGTAAAATTTATCAGTAACTTCTTTATTTTTCATGATTGCTGCCTTCTACTGCTGATGTTTTGTGTCTGTTATGTTTAATAACTTTCTCAATTGCAGTTTGTGGTTTCACAGCCTCTTGATCTAGGTTCTCTAACTTGGCAGGGGCCTCAATTCTACCATCATTTGGCCTTCAAAATTTTTCTAACCTGGATTTTGAACTCATACACTTAATAAAGTAGGGAACCCTCCTTTTATACAATTTTAATCCTGGAAGTTAGGGGATTTTCAGACCTTCTTCTGAGACTACCTTGACTATTAGATCATTTGAGAAACTGGACTTTGGATCCAGATGGACTTAAGTTCAATTCTAGCCTTACTTCTTAATAGGTGCAATCATGAGCAAGTAAGTTACTTAATCAAAATGAACTTTGGAGGCGATGTGAAAATGAAAACAATACCTGCCTCAGGTGATAAAAAAGACTGAAGATAAGGTATAAACAGCTCCCAAGTACTCAATAAACAGTAACTATGCTTGCAGTTCAGTTCCATTTGCAAGACTGGGGGAAATACTGGAAAGGAGAGGAAGATGTGAGGCAAGAAACTTGAGTTCCCAAGGTGGACCGTGACAGCCCACATCCCCCAGCCTTCCAAATACTCTTCCTCACTCTAACTCGCAGCGTGTGAAGGAGGAAGAATCCTTCCTGGTGGCAATTAATTTCAATCTTATACTGAAAATCAATCGGAAAATAAGATTTATTTTTAAAAAAGTTATTATACAACCAACTTCATTGAAATGAATCCATTCTGTGAAATTAAAAAAATACAGCATTGAACATTTTTCCTTGGTAACTGTGAATGTGTGTATATGTATGTATGCCATGTGTGCTTATTGAACAGGGTTCAGGTTCATTGAGGTAACCCAGGTCTTGGGATTGAGGGGTTTAAACTCTACTTGTAGTTGACATGTGGTTGTATGAAACACTCTCTTATTTAATAAAAAATGTATTGAGCACTTATTATATACCAGCTTTACGCCCTTCCCAGTTTTAGTGTTTATCTAATGGTTATACAGCTATAGTATTTTCAGGAATAGGCCATATTCAGAGGAGCTGCAGTGAAACTCAGAAGTAATCTGGCCAATTGCCTCCATTTATTCATGGGCAAACTGAGGTGCAGAGAAATTTAGTTAAATTTCTCAATAACACAATTATTCGAGTAGCTATGAGAGGAAGTCTTGAACACTGTTTGTCAACTTTGGCTGCACATTAGAATTACCTGAGGAGATTTAAAAATATTTATGCTCAGGCTGCATCCCAGACAAGTTAAGTCAGAATCAGCTTCCCAATTGGTGGTAATAAGCAAAACGAGGTTATAGCCATTGCTCTATATCAGTATGACAGTCTTGCTGTTTTTCTTTGTGCTTAATTAGGTCACCAGCTAATGACAATTCAGATTCATATACAAAGGTGCTTAAAGAAATCAGAAACAGAAAACTGTAATTGTCAGAAGCATTAACCTTTCCTTTCCGTCCACTGCCACTGTATTCTGACCCCCACTTCCTGGAGCACTTTTTCTTGCAATAACATCCTCATGCTCTTCTAGTGCCTGCTGCCAGTCTAACCTTTTTTAGTGCCCCTTCTTTCGGTCACTCAGCAAGTTCATTGACTCTAAGATAAAGTCCTAAATACCTCATTCTGGCATTTAAGACAATATAACCTGATCTTTATTTATCTTTCCACCTTCATTCCTCACAAAGACCCACTCACCTGCCCCTCCCCTACAACTAATTTATGCATAATTTCTTTGAAATACTCTCTTGCTTTCTCATCTGAGCAAAATTCTTCCAGTCTTTCAAGGCTGAGCTCAGATGTAATCTTCTCCATGACACCTCTGTCACCTGCCTTCTGCATATTTCTACAGTATTTCAGTACTATATTTTTTACTTTATTGCATTTTTATTTCTTTGACAAGTACATATTTGATAGTATGGTACAGTTTTCTTTTTATTTATTTTTTTTGGTGATATGTACTTCTCCTTCTTTGGTTCTAATGCAGTGCAATTCAGAGGCTGACTTTTATTCATACTTATCCATGTAGTAGACCCATGACAGAGACTGACTGAATGATGACTTCTAATGAGATTAGAGTGCCATTTGTGTAGTGAGAAAAGATGGGATAAGTCAGGGAAAGGCAAATCTGAAATAAGTGTAGTAGGGCTCTCTCTTTGCTTCCTCCACAAATGCTTCTTCAGCCACGGAACTGCTATGTATTTGCTGATCCTTAAACTAGAGACTTTTTTTAGTACTTTTCCTTTGTAGGTGAGATGCATAAAAGTGCAGAAAATAAGATATGTTTGGGACAACTTAGAAGGACAGTTTCAGAAAATTGGGTAAGTTGTTTCAGCAATTGAATCCAAAGAAGAAAAAATATTATCTCAAAAATATTATTGTTAAATATGTCTTTCTTCTTTTTTATTATTTTAGCTCTTTGGAAGACTGGCTCAGTTCTGTCAAGATACATGTAAAATTTGGATCAGGTTTAACAACAGAAGAACAAGAGATTAGGTACCATGCATATTATTATCTGTACTTGTTCAAAAGGACTCTTACCAGTAAGCCAAACAGCGAGTGCAGCTAATAGTCATCTTAACTGGTCAATATCAGAAAACACTGTAATGCTCTACTTAGTACTATTAAATTAAATGCTTTCACATATATTATTTCACTTTATCAGAGCAGCTTTGTGAGGCAGGTAGAACGGATACTCTCTTCATCCCAACAAAACAGATGAGAAATCCAAGGCTCAAGGAGGTTTAAGGGTCCACACAAGATCACACAGATGGGAAATTACATAGAAAGAACTGAGTCTCACACTCTGACTGTGGGTTTGTGCTCTTTATATTCTATACAAGGCTTCTCAAGATTATTATAATAATAAGTTGAGCCATTTTTACTATAATCTGGAAATATATAATATACTATGATAACATAGTTAAATCAATTATGGAGCAGCAGAGAAATATCACTCAAGACCTGTAGCTCCATGATTCCAAATCCTTTACGGGGCAGAGGAGCAAGTTTTAGGAAAGGCATTGGATGGAATGCCAAAAGTCGGTGTCTATGGGCAAATAGTTTCTCTTCTCTGGGCTTTCATTTGCTAATGGTTAAAAGTGGGGAGAGAACTCCATAAAGGCCTTGCTGGTTCTAAGTTTCTATGATTCTCATACTCCCCTCCACCCAACTTCCTATACTTTGGATAGACCTTGAGCTTTGCAGCATCAGCATCACCTGAGAGTTTGTTAGAAATGCAGAATCTTAGATCACATCTCATTCCTTCTGAATCAGAATCTTCATATTGGCAAGATCACAGAATTATCCGCATGGACATTAAAGTTTGAGAAGCACTGTTCTAATACATTCCGCCGAGCTTTTTGATCTGACTATTTATGTAGAAGTCACAGAGAAAGTGATTAGTGTTCTCAACAGCAAAATAGCTCATAAAGGATCATTGCTGTGATCATCAAAGAAACACATCTCGGGGTTTTCAATTAAAGGGCTGTATGACTCTGGGTAGAGCTATTTTTGAGAACACAACACCTTTTCCCTCACGTTGAGACAACTGTACAGCTTCCTAGAACTGATTGGGAGTAGGAAGGTAGGTCCAGTATTCCTTACCAGTAGAATTACTCCCTCCTACTGACCCCTCCCTCCCACTTCTATGGAGCCAGAACCTGGGAGAATCAGAATTGAGAGAATGCCAATCTTGAAACACTTGAATGAGACAATTGCTAGTATTAACTGCAAATTACCCTGAGGGAAATATTTAGATGTCAGAAAGAGTCTAGTTTCATAAATGCAATATCATCATGTTTATTGTTTCAGCACCTTGAAACTCCCCCCCACCCCAGTTATTTTGAGAAGGATGTGGGTGCTATGTAATGAGAAAGGCTTATGTTGATCCCACAAGTGAGAAAGTGAACATGGAATAGAGCCTTTTTTGAATGGGCAAGAAATGAGTGTCATTGTTATTAGTAGTAATTGAGTGATCTGTGATCTCTTCCTATAGGAGGTTAATATGTGGGCCGAATACTATTGATGTTGAAATCACACCACTTTGGAAACTGCTCATCAAGGAGGTAATATTACTTTCTTTCAGTGCTGGATAGAAAATAAGAAGTTTGGCTGTAGTCAATCAAGAATGCTACTCGCTAATAGGGGTCTGTAATTTGGGATATTTAAAAGAATGACAAACATATTTTTATATCACTTTCCACTCTTTTTCTTGAAGTCCGACTTTTGTACACATTGCCTGACATTGTATAAGATATGATGCTCATGTGTCTACTTACCCCTACTGACTGTATAAACACAAATTCTTTTTCTCTTTTAATCCTTTGCTCCTTAGTCTGTCTCAACTTTGTGAAACTAAAATAATTTTAAAAATTGAAAATCTATTCTTATGGGAATCATACAATTTCCTCAGCATCCAAAATTGTAGTAAGAAAAACATCTGTTTAGCCTTATTAGTTCTACTGATCTCAAAGTGTGTGGGGGAGGGAAAGGAAGGTTTGGCCATCACTTACTAAACTGAGTTTTTGGCTCTATCGCTGGACTTATTTTTCATTTTATAGTGATTATTATGAAATTATAACCACATAGCTATGCTCTGGGTTTCCTCTTGTACTTTACCTCCATTTTTTCTCACCTTAAAAAAAAGCTTATAAGCTCAAGGTACTTCCTCAATATTTCTAACAAGCTCTCAGGCATGAAAAAAAAATGAACGAAACTGGTAGTGAAAGTTCCTGTGTGCTTCTTCCCTAACCAGGGAAGGATTACCATTCCTGTTTCAGACAGAGGGGAATTTGAATAAGGATACAAAATGTTTTCAACCAAAGCTGGATTACAACGGTTGGAGTTATCCTCTACTTTCTCCCAGTGATCTAGATGCTCAATTATAGCTTACCAATTGCAACTTGGCTCTTCACTTGTGAGAAAGTACCATCTTCAACTCATCCACTAATCTAAAAGTACTGTAATGGCTTCAAATATGGCAGATATTTGAAGGCATTAGACTAGAGAGATTCAGAGAACATTATTTCAAGAGAACATTAGACTAGAAAGCACTTTAACTTTCTCAACCTGAACTAATATTTCACCCTTCTGAAGGCCAGTGAACTGGATGTGGTAATATCTACTCCTTACACAACTGTTGTGACGGTCAACACAAGGATATGTGAGGCACCGCTTTGTAAATCAGGGTAGCAGTGATTAAAAGTAGGTGCTCTGGAGTCAGATTGTCTGGGTTCAAGTCCTAGTCTGTGATCGTCACAGCTGTGTGATCTTGGACAAGTTTCTCAAGATCTAAGTTTCAGTTTCTTCATCTTTACAATGGAGATAAGTAATGACATCTGGTTAATAAGGTCATTACAGGAATTAAATGAGCAAATTCAAGCAAAGTTGCTTAGTGCCGTACTTGGCACATGGCAATTGCTGAATAAATGTAACTAGAATAGGAGTATTGTGTGGGATGATTTATGTCATAGAGAAGCATATTAAAACAAATGTCAATGAATAGCTAAGTGTGAAGCCTAAATATCTTCCATGTCTTCTTGTTTTTGTGTCTGCCAACAGGTTTTAAATCCATTTTACATATTTCAGCTCTTCAGTGTCTGTTTGTGGTTTAGTGAAGACTACAAGGAATACGCTTGTGCCATCATAATTATGTCCATCATTTCCATAGCCTTGACAGTATATGATCTTAGAGAGGTAAGTTTTTCTACCAATCTTATGGTCTCAGAAAGAGAGCACTAGTAACTTGACTGAAATTTTGTTAGAAAGGAACATCAAGAAATAGTCACTGCCTACTCATAATAAATGAGACCACATTTGAAAATGTCTAGCACAACAGCTAATGCTCAACAACAACCATCAGTCCTTTTCCTTTCCTCACACTCCAGTTCCTAAACTTTCAAGTCATTTTTTGCCCTCTCTTTGAATTACTCAGGCCGATTAGCCAGAAGACTATGAACAGATTTATGTATTGTAAATAAGTGAGAAAAATGTATCTAGAGAATACTGATGGATGTTGAAGACGGTGGAAGAGGGGTGGAAAGAGGAGGCATCTCTTTAATATTAACTTTTTTGCTTTTTATGTTTGGGTTGGTACTTACTTGTCAATATCCCAATTCATATCATGCCTTTCTTTATAGGGATGTAGGTGATTTTGGGGAAAAAAAATCACATAGAACAGACCAGTTGATTGGATTATAAACCATGAGTGCCAACATCATCTGGGCAAGCTTTCTATATGTCTCGGCCCATTCTTTGAAATTAAGATTTCAAACTGAATTTCTCTTCAAGTTTCTGAGATGCCTAGCTGCCCATATGCTTCTACTTTTCCTCTGGTCCAGCAGACAATCTCACCACTTGTTTCATAAAGACAGAAGCCATGAAACAGGATTTTGCTCAACTCCCCGCTTTCCAACTGCTAGATGACCCTTGTTTCCACCTGCATCCTGCTTGGTCTCTCATTGCAGAGGAGAAAGTGCCTTCTGCCTGTCCTGAGATCACGCCCTCTCCAGCCTTCTCAGAGCACTTGTTCAGTCCACAGATGACCCCTTTCTCCTTCTCCTTCAGGCCTTCTCATCAGCACTGAGATACGCTCAGGCTTTTCTCAACATAAAAAAAGTGAAACAATCCCTTCTCTTGACCCTTGTTTTACCTTCAGCTCCTACTCTGTCCCTCTTCTCCCTTTTACAGAGAAACTTCTTCAGTTCTTCATGCACACTGTCATCCCTTACTCATCTCCCTCTGACTTTTCGCTTGGACCAGCCTGGATTACTCTCTCATGACTCCATTCAAACAACTCTTGTCAAGGTCACCATTATGATCTTAAGGCCCATAGACAGTTTTGCATTTTAAAAAAAAATTCCTTTTTATAACTACCTGTTTTTCTTAATAAAAGGAGTAATATATATGGACATGACAAAAAAATTCAAACAGAATAAAACAGTGTAAATGAAAAATAAATATGCTTCCCACTTCAGTACTCCCCAGTGTCCAGGTTCCCTTCCAGAAACATCTGCTGGGACCAGATATTCTACATACTTTCAGCAACATTAAACACATATGCATTTATTTGTTTTACACAAGGGAAGTACAGTACGTATACTGATCTGCACTTGCACCTTTTTACTGAGTAAATCTTGAATATCTTTCTGTATCTGCACAAATGTATTTTCTCTAAGGGTTTTTTCATATGAGTACATTGAAAGATTCTTCATTATTTTTACAGCTGCATATACCAATGACTTCTCAAGGCATATGCTAATGACTTTTAAATTTATATGTATCTCAAGTCCAAATAGCTCTTTTGAGACTAAGATCCCACAACTTATTTCATTCAATGTAACTCCTTCAGGAAAGATTTCTACTGCATCCATTTGCTATATATGCTCCAAAAGCACCTTATGTTTTTTTCCTCTTATTACTGATTGTAATGATACATTTACATATATGGGTATTTGATTAAATGTATTTCTCCTAGTAGGTTGTAAACTCCTTGATGATAAGAACCAAATTTTTTTGTTGACCATTAATTCTATCCCCAACTCTTAGTATATTCCCGGGCACATGAAGTTTGTTCAATAAAAGTTGAGTGAATATATAAATGAATAAAAGAATGAGTTAATAGCAGAATACTCTGTCTTTA
>VMDR010008386.1:0-36809 GCA_007922815.1 Macrotus californicus | reverse complement strand
GTGGAAAATTTAGGACAGGCACCACCACCCAGCGGTAACAAGGCCACTCTTTTCCAGGTGTCAGTGGAGATCACATGCAGGGACAGAACTGCATGCCACCCAGCAATGACCACCTCCCCCAACTTGGATGTAAACAGAGGCCAGTTGGGAAACCTGGACTTCTACCCCCACAACAACGAAACAGCATTTCCTCCCTTCCCCTGCCAAAGCAGAATCAAAAACAGCCAGGGTTTAATAGAATCCAGTCTCATAACGTCATACCCCAAATGTCCAGTTTTCAACAGAAAATCACTAGTCATACCAAGAACGAAGAATATCTGAAAATGAAGGTAAAAAGATAATGACAGATGCCAACACTGAGATGTTACTGTTACCTGACGAAGATTTTAAAGAAATCATGATAAAAATGCTTCAATGAGCAGTTACAAACAAGCTTGAAATAAGTGAAAAAAGAGAAAGTCACAGCAAAGAAATACAAGTCTCAGCAAAGGGCAGAGGATATAAAGAAGCACCAAGTAGAAAGTTTAGAACTGAAAACACAGTGACTGACATAAAAGCCTAGGTTGATGAGCACAACAGCAGACATAGGAGAAAAGAATTCATGAACTGGAAGGTGTAACAACAGAAGTTACTCAACCTGAACCACCCACAGAAAACAGACATAAAAATAAATAACAGTGGTCAGGAACTCGTGGGACTAAACTAAAACATCTACCATGTGCATCATCAAAGTATGACTCAACTTATATAAAACATCCAAAGTAGGTAAATCCGTAGAAACAGAAAGCAGGTTGGCAGTTGCTGGGGCAAAGGAAGAGGGGAATAGGGAGTGACTGCGTAATGGTGCAGAGGTTTCTTTGGGGGTCATAAAATGTTTTAACTCTAGAGAGAGGTGATTGTATCGATACATTATAAACTACTAAATGCCACTCAACTGCACATTTTAAGATTATTTATTTATTTATTTATTTATTTTTAGAGAGAAGTAGAAGGGAGGGAGGAAGACAGGGAGAGAACCATCACGTGAGAGAGAAACATCGATCGGTTGCCTCTCAAATTCCCCCAGCCGGGACCTGGCCTGCAATCCAGGCACATGTCCTGATCAGGAGTCAAATCAGCAACCTTTCAGTTCACAAGCTGGCACTCAATCCACTGAGCCACACTAGCCAGGGCTGAATTACACACTTTAGAGCAATTACTTTTATGCTGTATGAATTCTATCTCAATAAAAGAAAACCCCAAACTTAGGAAACTAGTAACCTGAAAGACACATCAAGTTGATAACATATGTATACAAGAAGAATATAGCAAACACCGTGCTTTATTTTGAAATCTTCAACGCCTTCCTTTGAGAATGTAATCAAGACAAAGATGTCATTATCACCAATCTTATTCAACATTGTACTGAATGAAGATCTGGAACAGACAAAGGTATAAAAGGTAAAAAAACAATGGAAAAGGAAAACCAAAACTTTCTTTACATACAGGTGTTCTGATTACATATGTAGAAAAACCCAAGAGTATATAGAGAATTCCTTAGAAGTTACTAATATTGTTAGATAAATACACACACACACACACAAACCTGCATTCTATATACCAGCAACAAAACGTTTTAAAGACATTCTTAAAAGCACCAAAAAAATCAAATATCTAGGCAGAAATGGAGAGACCAATATATGGAAAATATATGGCTACCTCTTAGAGAAACTAAAAATGACCTAAGTAGATGAGAGACATATACCTATTGCATAGACTGGAAACCAACATTGTACAGATACAAATTCTTCCCAAACTGACCTACAGATGATGCCATACCAACCACTATGCAAGCAGGTGGGGGCGGTGGGGGAGGGTGTATGTGTGTATGTATGAAATTTAACAAGTTGATTCAAAATTTCACATGGAAATACAAAAGGCCAGCAACAGCAGAAACAATTTTAAAGAACCAGGTAGGAGAACTTTACTACAAATCTACAGTAATTAAGATGGCATGGCATTGATTTAATTACATAGAGATCAACGGAAGAGAGTACAGTCCAGAAAAACACCCACCCATATAAGATGGTTAGCTTAGAACAAAAGTGGTTTTGCTGAATTGTGAGAATAATAAAGTCTTCAAAAAAAAAATGCTGGGACCACCCTGTGGAAAAAAAGAAATCTGGCCCAACTTTGCATTACACGCTAAAATTAATGCTAGGTGGGCTTAAGTTCTAAATGTGAGAAGCAAAAGAACAAAGTTGCTAGAATACAGGAGAATATCTCCAGTAACTCAGGGCGAACAAAGATCACACGCCCCAAAGGCCATTCCCTGATAGACAGTGAGACTGAGCACCTTCCTCTGTTTCAAGGCATTTGGATATCCTCTTCTGTGAAATGTCTATTCGAATCTTTTGCTCGTATTTTTCTAGTGAACTTGTCTTTTTAGGCACTCATATATAGGAATTCTTGACAACATTAAAACCACAATTAGAAAGCCAACAGCAGTGACCGCAAGTTTTGACAGGAAGCAACAGGTTGTAGCATAAATTAGCATATCCAGTGGCACATCTGCTTAGGGAAAAACAAGCACTATCGACTTGAGTTAAAGAAATGCGTAAACTATGACCTCAGCAATTAGGTACAAGTGCACCAAGAGATTTGTTGGAATAATACTGTTCATAGCACTGTTACTCCCAATGGAAACCTAGAAACAAATCAAACGTCCTTTAAAGCTGAAGAAACAAAATGTGGTTAATGGAACTGGTGCTATATGCCACTGAAAAGAATACATACTAAGTTATCCCAGGCACGTGAAGTTCAGAAAAAATTTAAAACAGGCAAAACAACAGTAGTTAGAGAAGTCCTGCTTAGGTTTGTTGAGTAGAACTATAAACAAGGGAGGTGATGAACAGAAAAGCCAGGACAGGTGCTACCCCAGGAAGGCTGGCAGCGCTCTACGTCCTGATCTTTGCTTTGTAAATCACTCAGCTGGACAACTTTTGTGTACTACGCACAGTATTTTTTTAAAAGGATTCGGCATTTTGAATTTTTTAATTCAAAATGTTAGATTTTCATTCAAAGATCAGGCTCAATATTATCAAGAATCCTGGTCTTTTCTACTCTTCTGCCAACATCATGTTGGCTTAATTCTCTTCATGGCTGTGAGGCTCCCACAGTTTCAGATGTGTCGTGGATACACAATAACATTCAGAAAAAGGACCATTTCTGCCCTGACTAGTATAGCTCAACTGGTTGAGCACTGATCCACACAGCAAAACGTCGCCAGTTCGACGCTCGCTCAGGGTAATGCCTGGGTTGTGGGCTCAGTCCCCAGTCAGGGCGCACACAAGAGGCAACCGATTGATGTTTCTTTCTCACATCGATGTTTCTCTCCCTCTCTTTCTCCCTCTCTTCCCCTCTCTAAAAATAAATAAAATCTTTTTTTTAAAAAGGACTATTTCTCCCAATAGTTCTATTTGTTTATGGTCTCTTTGTTTTTAAGGTAAAATTTACACAAAGTGAAATGTGCAAATTTTACGTATACAATTCCATGAGTCCACAAAAGTCCAAGAGTATTCCACTGTTGAAATAGATCACATTTCGTTCCTGTATTCTCTTACTGAAAAGCATTTGGATTGTTTCTGGTTAAGAGTATTAGATATTATAAATAAAGCTGCTATAAACATTCTTTTTTTTAGAAAATATACTTTCTTTATATTTAGGAAAATATAAGATGTTTTGTGGACTGTCTTTTCATTTGGGGGAGGGGTAATATATGAGTGGAATTGTTGGATCATAGAATGTACAAGGTCTGTTCAGAAAAGGTCCAGCCACTGTTAATATAATGAGGGCACTTCACGAGGCATCCCTGTAACCTGGCAGCCAAGGAGAGGGGACTGGAATGCGCTTGCATGAGCAATGACGACTTCACTGTACTAGTCAGTGGGGGCTGTAGACACCATTGAGTGAGCATGCGTACTGTGTGGCCGTCACATTCAAAATGACTGAGCTAGTAGAGCAACAAATCTGCATCCAATTTTACCTTAAGTTTGAACATTCCTCCCCAGAAACTACTGAGGTGACTCAAAAGCCGCAGCCATGGGCAACTAGTGACTGGCAGCTTCATCATGCCAACACGTCAGCTCATGCATCACATCTCGTGCAGAGTTTCTAGTGAAACATCAAATTACCCAGGTGACTCAGCCCCTATACAGCCCAGATTTGGCACCCTGCAATGAGATTCAGGTAAATATGACAGGGCAGCTGATGCTGATTGGGAGAACTGTGTGAGGTCCCAAGGTGCCTACTTTGAAGGGGACTGAGGCATCACGGTCCTATGTACAATGTTTCTTGTGACTTGTATCTTCTTCCATAAATGTCTCTATTTTTCATAGTACATGGCCGGATACCTTCTGGACAGACCTCATGTGTTTGACTTTATGAAACACTGACAAATCCCTTTTCCACAGTGGTTATACTATTTTTCATTTCAAACAACATATAAGAAATTTGTTTGCTCCACATTTTTGCCAACATTTGGTAGTATCGGTTGTTAAAAGACAAACTGAGGCACATTAAAGTTTTCAAGAGTTTATTTAAGCATACATCAATTCCAATCAAGAAGTGCCGAAGGAGTGCTCCACCAAGGACAGACAGCTCGGCCAAGGACAGCAGCATCAAGGGGAGGAGGTATGGAAGCAAAGCAAGGAAGTCATTTGATTGGCTAGAGCTTAAGGGGTTGTCGTATCTGGGAAAGCCTGGTTGTCCATAACTGGCTGTCCTTAAATTTCATTTTCTTGGATATGAGTGCTCTGATTCTGGCTTAGGCTTTGATTTGCTTGGTAAGCTACCAAGGCATTAGAGCCACCACAGTCTAATGACTTCCCTGTTTAATGACTTTAAAAGGTCTTTTTAATCTTAGGCATTCTAGGGAATACACAGTGACACCTCATTGTGGTTTTAATTTTAATTTCCCTGAAGCAATTTTTCATGTATTTAATGGGCATGCATAGATCTTCCTAATCTAAGATCTTTGCTTTAAATGATCACAACAAAGAATGTTCACTTTGCAACGGGTAAAATGTGAGATAGCTATCTCTGTATTAGAAATGAAAACAAATTTAAAATTTATCTCTGTACACTGACTACTGGTAGCTTCCCGAGCACACACCACTATTTTCTACTTCCATGTCTTTGCAAATAGTATTTTCCTGACCCAAGGGCCTTTCCATCTCTCTGCAGTCTCATCTAGTCAGTCTTCAAATCCCCACCCAGGAATGTTCTTTATGAAGTACTTCCTGACTCTCCCAAACATATGCATACAGGTAATGATTCTATCTTCTGTCTTGTATTTTAGTATACATAATACATGCAATGCAACTTCCTCCAGGGCAAGAAACATGTTTTACTCCTCTTTATAACCTCAGTACCCAAAAAAACACAGGCGTATAATAGCTCAAAAATATCAAAAGGGTATGTTCACCATTTTAATGCTACTTTATTTTTTTAAAGATTGTATTTATTTATTTTTAGACAGAGGGGAAGGGAGAGAGAAAAAAAGGGAAAGAAACATCAATGTGTGGTTGCCTCTCACTCACATCCCACCGGGACCTGGCCAGCAACCCAGTCATGTGCCCTGACTGGGAATCGAAACTGATGATCCTTTGGTTTGTAGGCCGGTGCTCAGTCCACTAAGCCATACCGGCCAAGGCTTCTAATGCTACTTTAGATGTGACTCATATTTGCAATCTATATCCAGTTACTGAGGCTTCCAGACTATACCAGGCTAAATGCTAGCCCCCAAAAAGATATGGCCCAAAAAAAAGTGATTAAATTAAGACTCCTCAAAGGACAAGTTTATTCTGGGTGGACCCTAAATACAATCACATGTATCCTTTTAGAGAGAGGTTGAGGGAGTGTTGAGACTGAAGAGGAGGCAATCTGATCAAGAAGGCAGAGATGAGATGTTTGTGGCCACAAACCAAGGAATGCCTGGAGCCACAGGAAGCCTAAAGAAGCAAAAAAAGGACTGTCCCTAGAGCCTTTGGTAAAGTGCAGCTCTTGATTTCAGATTTCTAGTCTTCAAACTATGAGTTGAATAAGTTTTTGTTATTTTAAGCCACTCAGTATGTGGTAATCTGTTACAGTAGTCATAAGTATTTTTTTGTAATGACGTCTACCCAAAACCAAAATATCTACCACAATTTTAAATTTCTTCCTTAGTCTGATTTCAACCAGTTAATATATGGGTATCAATTACTTATAGAACATCTAAATATGTATTAGGCACACAAAGTATATAATAAAAGAAAAAATTCCTATTGTGCAGGATTGACCAAATAAAGAAATTCATAAAGTAAATCTTAGAAAGTTAAGTACATAGTTCAAACAGTGTTTTTAAAAAGGTGAGACATCATTTCAGCCACCTGTCAACCAGTGAGCACTTATGAGATGACTAGACTCTATGAAAAGCTATTTTTAAAAGACTAAGCACAACCCCTCTCCAAATACTTCATCTTCTTCTCTTTGCAACTATTGCTATCACAAAGCCACACTCACGCGTCCTTCCTCCTACTTCTTTTGACTGGTCCCAGCTCTACAGACCTATCTATGGCACTGTGTTTTTGTGCAGGAATTGTATTTCTTAAGCAGTGGTACCATGCCTGCCCCCCCAAAATGGTAATTCAAAACATTCTAAAAGCACAGCTGCTAATACTCATGGAAAACTTCCAAAACATATTCCATTAAAAAGCACATGCTATGCCTTTGAACATTTCAAAACAATGCTTTAAATACATGTGTCCAGTGCAAATGTTGGTTTTAAAAACATTAAAAGTCTAAAGAGAACCTACACCAGGCATTTTCACTTATAAACAAAACATCAGAAATAAATTTCTTTAAAATCCAGAGAGCATCCTATACTGATCACCCAAACAGCCCTTAGATGGCCACCCAGGGTGTCTTGTATACAAACAAAAATGTCACAACTTGACACTCTGCCAAACCCTTCAAAGTGCAGCTGGGAGCAGACCCTTCAAAGCCCTGGTAAGGTGCCAGGCCCCGTAATTGTGATTCAGAAAAAAAACAAGAGGGTGAGGAAAAAGGAAGGGAAGAAGATGTATTAATGTGGTTAGCAATCACTACTAAGCACTTTGAATTAAAATGTTATTCTATTCTTATAATTGCACTGTCTGCCTCTGCACAGCTTACTTCGCACAAAAGAATTCTGGAAAAGAGGATACAGTAACCAGTCAACCTCAAACGCTTAAAAATAAATTACAGTAGTCTCTGAAAAGCTGTGATGTGAAGTGAACAACAAAGACAACTCTTGCTCAAACCATGCTTCAAATTCACTGTAACACTTCTTAGTGTAGGCTCTATCACATATAACATAGGGGCTTTCCAAAAGATTTATGAGCACTTAGTATCTCTGTGCAAACTGTGGAGGCTTCTTTGCTCACAGTCCTGTCCTATGTTTCTCCTAAAATAGAAAAGGCTACCACGTGGCTCTACCACAAAATGAATGCTGATTACTAATCTAACCACATGATTCTGGAAACTGTGTGTTTTAAATAAATCCTGATTTAATTTTATTGCCATGAGATTTATGTCTTAGTCTGAAAAGTTAGATTTAAAACATTTGGTAAGAGTTCACCTTATATTTTTACTGGAGTTGACATAAGCATTCTTTTTTTTCATCTTTGAGAATCTGCCAAAAGGAAAGTACAGAGTTCTTCAGAGCCAGAGGAGGAAGGTAAATAAAAGTCATCCTCAAGACATACAGTTAATTTTAATTAGCTATCTTTCCTTTAAAGCAATTAAACAGAAAGTGTCTATGGGGGATGACTTAGTGTCAGTGGACCACTCTGTAAGTATGAGGGGCCCATATTTATGGAGTGGTCCATCTACACTTACTGGGTGGTCCACTTACACCAAGAGGGCTCTGAAGGAGATACAGAAATAGGAAGACCACCACGTCAAGTAGACTTCTGAGCAAGGAAGAGTCTGCCTATATTCAGAGTATTATGGGCGTGTTCTCTGTTGGGTACAGGAATACAGAAATAAAAGAAAACCCTTGCCCTCAAGGAATTCACAGAGGTCAGTGAAATATACATACTAACCAACAACTGCTGACTGAACAAGAATAAAATTTACTATCCTTTTCTTCAAAAAAATTTTACCAAGTGGATACACTACTGATTCAAAATGATAAATGAATTTACAAAGTTTTAAAACTATAAAGCATTGTAATATATTTGTAAGTAATATGGGTGCAGAGAGGACAGGACTAATTCTGCTAGAGAAGCTGTCAAGGAAGGCTTCACAAAAGAAAGGGATGCAGAGAAGGCAAACCCAAGAAAGAAGGAAATCCAAAGAAAGGGATGCAAGTACCAAAGCATGGAAATGAAAGAACACTGGGCGCTGGGAGTGAGGCGGGGGCAGCGTATCAGCCTGGAGGTGTAGGTGCAGAACGCTGGAGTTCATCCTGGGGTCTAGGAGAGCCAATTAGAGGTTCTAAGCTTGTGGGTGGATTTGTACCTCAGAAAAATAACTAGATTATCCAAGATGTGGAGAACAGACTGGGGAGGTGAGAGGGGCGTGGGTAAGAGAGAAAGGAAAGAAGGTCAAAAGTAGAGAAAAAGGGATTGAAATGCAAGAAAGCAATGATGAAGGCCTAAATTAAATCAGTGGCAGGAGGCAGTCAACGAGGAATAGTCTTAAAAGGAATTTGGAGGCACAAGTAACAGGGCTTATTCACTCACACCATTTCCCTAAAAAAAAAAGAAAACTATTTTAATGTTGTCACTAGTTAAAAGACCAACCAGGAAATCAGGGCAGTTTTTTTAAAGTAAAATAGAATCCAGTTAAAGTAGAAAAAAGGCCGTTTCAGAGATTACAATTACTTCAAGCACTAATTCTCCCTATGAACTAAGACTCGCTTTGCAAAAGCATCTTGGTAAATACAAATAGTATTGCAGTAAAACACTCTAAGTATCCACCTTTCTTCTACAGGAATTTTATCAGCAAAGGGGTAAACACTAAAGCCAGTTCTGTGAGGAACAAAGACATAAAGTAAGTATTTCATTCCTTGGATGTGTCTACCTGCTGTGACTCCTCCCCATTCTTTCCTTCAAACAATCATCTCTATAGCAACACACTCTTAAGAAATTTGTGAGCGGAAACTATGTTTTTGCAAAAATATCGGGACTCAAGAAAATGAGCTACTTTATTTTTTCCTTTAATGCAAGAGATACACAATACATCTTAAGACAACTGCAAAATGTGACAAATAGGAAACAAAAAATGGACTTAAAACACAAGGAAATGTAAAAATTAGTGTTGCACATTTACATGGAAATCCATTTTACAGGTTACAATGACACCTTGTGGTAAGACTTTTTAAATTATATTTAAGTTACCCTGGAAAACATTTTTACAGCAGAGATACAATAAACCTGGTTTAGCCAATAGGAAGGAACAAAACCACAGTGTTGAGATGCTATAAACATGTACCACAATCCATTTGCAAAGTTAAGGACAAAAAAAATCACACTTCAAAAAAGGCCACAATATTAAGACAGGCAAAAGCACCTAACTATTAATATAAAGTACACTATTTCCTTCACTTGAGCTAAAGTTAAAATTTTTTAAAATATGCAAAAGCAGCTACTTTTGAGGTGCTGAGTGTAGCTCCTGGCAAGAGCGTGGCGCAGCCACTGCGGCTGGCGTGGGGTGCACACTGCGTCCCTAACTGTTGTCTGCCTCTGCAGACAAACACTGGAAGTGTTTTCACTTTGTCTTTTTCCTAAAAGTGAAAATCCTCGCCAGACTTCTTTTGTTTAGAGAAAACGGGTACTAATGTAGGTCTTTCCTAAAAGCAAAGTAGCACAAAGCAAGCTTTTGACAAGCAGGGGCCACTTGGATTATCTATTGTTTAGTCAGTAAGAAAGGGGTAATGACGTCAAACTACTGTCAGTTTATAAACCATGTGTCAGTATTCGCGTGAAAAGGGAGTGCCAAGGGCAAGCTGCCATAACTTTGTCCTGTCCGTGAGGCTCTGTGCTTTATCTGGATTTATTTTGTGCATCTGTTAGCAAGACGTGTCCTATGGTGATGGCTTCTTCACTTCATGCCATTTCGGCTTACAAAAGGTTTCACGGGAATGCTCTCTGCTTTAAGAAAGGGGAAAACCTATTACCACTTAAAATATTTTTCAAGCTTGATTAATCCAATAATTAAGAAAATAATTTATAATCGCCTTTTGTTGGTAGTTTACTATGTTTACTACATTATACTAAATATCAGTAAACAGGAAAAGTTAATGATGGAGTTAGCACACAATCACCTTACAAATCTCTTTGAAATAACCTTCTCCCTTAGCATCTGCAACACCATGATCACCTCCAATCTCACTGACCTTTCTCACTGTCCCTCAGGTGTTCCCTTTCTCCCTCCCCATGAGAAATCTCGGGACTGCTGCTCTGTTTCTGTAAAAGTCAAGCTGTCTATCCCACAGCCTCATTCACTGCCTCTGAGTGGCACTCCAGTGCACACCCACATTCCCGACCTCTCTCCCAGCTCCTCTCTCCTAACTCCCATTCCCCTGGAGTCTTATCTGCAAAGGAAGCTCAACATAACAAGAACTGAACTAACTAGCTTCAGATTTTCTGCCTGCCTACTCACGAAAACCCATTACCACTCTCCTCCCAATTCCTTAGCACACACCTCACCCTCCAACTCCCACGAGTAATAAATTATGAATCCTGCCGATTCTTCATCTGTCTGCTTATCTTAACCATTCTTCCTAGGCCACCGGCCTCTAGAACAAAACCTCAAACATTTTAACTGTTCTTTTATTAACACAACTCTCTAAATAGTGTCCCAGATGTTGGTCTTTCTTCATCACTACAGAGCCTACAAATACCTACCAGGGAAATCTTTTCTATTCAGTTTCCATCACTATTATACTCCTTCCTATCGTTTACTGCATCAATCTAAACTTCCTCAGCCAAACCCAGAGGCCTGCATTAGCCACCTCCCTGTACAAATGCAAACGTTTCATGTTGCTGCCGCACAGGGTCCTTTTCCTAGAGCCAAGTGAATTTGCCTTAAAGTCCCTCATAAACAGGTTGCTTATTCTTGCCTTCACAACTTTGTTCATGTAGTTACGCTAAACTGAAATACCTTCTTAAATCTTCTCAATTGATCCACAAGTCACGATCAGAGTCAAACTTAAACCCCTACATTCTGAGCAATCATAAAACTATTTTCAGAGTTTACAGTTGCTCTAAAAGTAAATATAAAGAATAGTTTCTGCCTTCCCAGTGCTTGTCTCAGAGTATTTACTCTATATTCCATCACATCTGTATTTTCCCCTTCTAGTGCTTTGTAACTAGGGAACTGTGTTTCCAAACTATGAGTTCCTCAAAGGAAAAACTACAATCTTATACTTTTTTGGCCATCTCCATAGCTCCAATTTCAGTAAACCTAATGACAGAAAACTGATTTAAGAAATTTCTGTGTTATGAATCATACTTTCCCATAGGCTTACAAGGTGATTTCAGAGAAAGCTTAGGGAAGGATGCCCCCAAGAACACTGTTTGCTAATCAGTTATGTATGCCTTATGATAGTTTATCTATCAAGACATTTCTGCCTTACCCTGACTGGTAGGACTAGGTTGGTTGGGCATTGTCCTGCAAAGCTAAAGATTGCAGGTTCGATTCCCAGTCAGGGCACATGCCTGGGCTGTGGACTTAGTCCTTGGTAGGGGTGCGTACAAGAGGCAAACAATCAATGTTTCTCTCTCACATCAGTGTTTCTCTCCCTTTCTTTGTCCATCACTACCCCCTCTCTAAAAATAAATAAATAAATCTTTAAAAAAAAACATATTTCTGCATTGAAAAAATTCTGGGGGGCAGCGTAGTCATCTAAACCTTAAAGAGAAACACATCTTTTGACCTAGCAATTCTACATGTAGGAATGAACCCTAAAAAACTATTCAGAGATATGCACAAACATTTGTTTTCAGGTACCTTCTTCATTTATCATTCAACAATATTGCTGAGCACAACTCAAGGGCCAGGTAGGAAGAACACAGAATTAGATCCTAGCCTTCATGGTGCTTGCATCATCGAGCAGTTAATATGGAAAAAGAAGCTATAGAAAAAGCTTGTTTTATAGCAAAGGTATATATTATCTTCACGAGTCAAATTACTCAACATTTTTAAACTGTCAATTTCACCCAACGCCGTTGGAAATCTCACCAGACATTTTTATAGAAATCAACAAGCTGATTCTAAAATTCACACGGAAACACAAAGGACCTGGAATAGCCAAAATAACTTTGACAAGAACAAATTTAAAGAACTTGCATTACCTGAATTCATGACTTAGTAAAATGCTAGAGCAATCAAAATTGTGTGGCATTAAGTGTCAAGGCAAACCCATCAATCCATTAAAAAGAGGGCAGAGTTCAGAAATAGACCCAAACACATGGCTGACTGATTCCCGACAAAAATGCCACATCGATTCAATGAGGAAAGGACAGTCTACTCAGTAAGTGGTTAGAGACAACTGCCTGTCCATAGGCAAAAAAAGACTTCAAGTTTTACCTCACACCACACACAAAAATGACTAAAAGGTATTCATAAACATAAAACTACAACACTCTTAAAACAGGAAAAATCAGGCTGATCATGGGTTCAGTTAAAATATCTTTGATACACTACCAAAAGCATATTCCATTTTAAAAAAATGACAAACTGGACCTTCATCAAAATTAAGAACCTGTATCCTTTAAAAGACATAGCAATACAAATAAAAAGATAAGCTAGATTGGAAGAAAAAATTAAAAATCATGTATTGATAAAGGACTTATATCCCAAATATATAAGGAAGTCTCAAAACTAAATTAAAAAAAAATTTAACAAAACAATAATGAAAACTGGGGAAAAGATTTGAACAGCTCACCAAAGAGATACTATACTTGAAAAATGTTAAGTATCATTAGTGTTTTATGAAGTGCAAAGTAAAAACACAACGCAATATTTCTATATACCTATTAGAAAGGCTACCCACACCAAGTACTGACTAATGTAGAGAAACTGGAACCATCATAAACTACTGGTGGAAATATAAAATGGTAAAATCATATGGGAAAACTCTGGCAGTTTCTTAAAAAGTAAGCATACACCTACATATAATCTAGCCAATTCTTTTACAGGTATTAATCCAAGAGAAATGAAAGCATATATGTCCATATAAATACTTTCACACAAATGTTCATAGAAGCTTTATTTGTGAGACTTGTATATACATACAATGGAACACTATTCAGCCATAAAAAATAAATGCATTAATATGGCTAAATCTCAAAATAGTTATGCTGCGTGAAAAAATCTAGACAAAAAAAAAGTACATGTTATGATTTCCTTTATATAATATTCTAGGAAGTAAAAATTAACCATAGTAACAGAAAGCAGGTCATTGGTTGCCTGGGAATGGGAAAGAGTGAGCAGCACGTGAGGAAAGAGGGAAGGATAACAAAGGGGCACGAGGAAGCTTTTGGGGGTGACAGACATATTAAACACCTTGACTGTGATGACAGTTTCACAGGTATAAACATATACCAAACTTAAATTGTCTACTTTTAATAATGTATAATTTATTTATTAATTATACTCAATAGAACTGTTTTTAAAAATAAACATTATGAACTTTAGGGGGAAAAAATTTCCTAAAGAAAAACTCTCGGTAGGCCAAGATGATTTCACAGTTAAATTTTTCTTTCAAAAAATGTTATGGAAAAAAGTTAATAACTCTGGAAAATGTTTGTTAAAGAAGTGAGAAAAGCAGATTATAAAATACTCTAGATTATGTAACCCTTATTTTGTAAAGAGAATATTTACATGACTATATACCTAGCGGAAAAAACACAAAGAATAGACACTAAAATGTTAATAAGTAACATCTCTGGATGGTAGGTGTGATTTTGCTTGTGTATTTCCTGTACTTTTCTCACTTTACAACAAACACAGATTATGTTTACAATCGGAGGGAAATGTCCTTGGAAAAACCACAGGGAAACCCGAGAGTCCACCTGAGGACCAAAGGAAAAGGAAAAAGCACCCCCTTCCACGCTGGACGACAGGTAGGCTATAAAGGGACGAGACTTGACATTCAAGCCTCTGCCTCAGCAAATGCCCCAGAAGTCCTCAATTCCATTCCCTACCACTCAAAATATACTAAAAAATATTTGGCTTTTGATTACCAACTCGATTATACCACTTAAAATTCTCTTTATCGGCGTAACTCCCTTTTACCTAAAACAGCAGTTTTCAAACAATTTTAGTCATTAGGCTTCTTTTTCAAATCTTACAGAACTCCAATATTTACAACAGACTATGTCATTTTATTCATGGGTATTAATAAAAATTCAAGTTCATACATTTTATTTCAAAGATATGTATCTTTAATTCCATATCAATTCTTTGTGGGTGGTCTCCAATGTTTTAAAATATGGCTTCTAGTGCAGAGTATCCAGCCACGTACTATGAAAAACAGACATTTATTGAAGAAGATACAAGATACAAGAAACATTGTACCTCAGTCCCCTTCAAAGTAGGCACCTTGGGACTTCACACAGTTCTCCCAGCATCTCTTCCACTGTTCAAACCACTCTGCAAAAGCCTTTATTGGAATCGCCATTGATTACCCCATCATATTTTCCTGAATCTCATCAACAGTGTGAAATCTCTTCCCTTTCAAAGGTGATTTTAGCTTTGGGAAAAACCAGAAATCACAGGTCACCAAATGTGGGCTGTAGAGGGGCTGAGTCACCTGGGTGATTTGTTGATGTTTTGCCAAAAAACTCTGCACGAGACGGGATGCATGAGCAGGTACACTGCTGTGATGAAGGTGCCAATCACTAGTTGCCCATAGTTGCGGCCTTCTGAATCATCTCAATAGTTTCCGCAGAGGAACGTTCAAGCTTAAGGTAAAATCTCATGCAGATTCATTGCTCTACTCGCTCAGTCATTTTGAATGCAACAATCACACAGTACCCATGCTCACTCAATGGCATCCACCACCCCCACTGATTAGGGCTGTGAAGTCGTCATTGTTCACGCATGTGCATTTCAGTCCACTCTCCTCAGCTGCCAGTTTATATCGATGTGTGAACCATTCTTGGTATATTAGCAATGGGTGGACTTTTTCTGGACATAACTCACATGTTATCTTGTATAGTGACTTTTGTAATAAAAGTTGCAATTAAACAAAATTCAAGTCAAACCTTTACAGAACCCTGAAGTACTTTCCACTCTCTGGACGCTCTCTATGTTCCCGTTCCCATCTCACACAGCACCCCGACATGTACTTACGCTCTAACAACACTAAGCTACTGTGGTCCTTTGTTGAACACACCTCACTTCTTACCTCATGCCAACACCTCGACCTACTGCAATCTCCTAGCCTCACCCTTCACTCATTTTTATATTGAACTCAGTTATTACTTCCTTCTGAATGTCTTTCCTGGATGCTTCCCTTTCTCTTTTCCCCTCAATCTATTCTGAGCTCATTGTCCTTGTGAGCTCTTCCTTAATTGACTTATTTATCCATATCAATGTATTTACTTCACCATATTATAATCAGCTATTTGTATGCCAATCTCCTTCACTAGGTTAAGACCTCCTTGAGATCAGAGATTATGTCTTAGTCATCTTTATAACCCCAAAACCCTACATATTAGCTGGAACGTGTCAGACAGCCAAGAAACACTTCTTGAATGACTGACTGGTAAGCAGTTCTTCCACTTAACAAAAGGATAGGGAAAGCAAGAAACTGCATAGAGCTTGGAATTCCCCAACTCTAAATGCCTTATAATTTGATGCTTGAGGAAAGTCAGGAATTCTAACTCAACAAATACATTTGGAGTGGCTAATAAATTTCTAAATTTGAGCAAAGGCCTATGAGCAATATAAAATAACTATGGGACAATTTTAGCCTCCTGAGAGAAACATTCTACACTTAAACCAAAAGCCAGACTTCCCACTTCCAGCACGAGAGGGCATGAGCAGGTCAACAAACCCTCTCCACAAAACCACCAAAAGCAACCCAAGGCATGTTTGTTCTTGAAAACTGAACTCCGAGTAAGAAGAGCCTGAGTCTACAAGCCCCCTTACCTCCGACTTCTCCCACCCACCTGTGCCAGTGTAGGGGTTTACCAAGGTGGGGCAGACTGTGAACAGAGCACCCTCACTGTCACTAACTACCTGAGGGTCATCATTAGATTTGAGGCACTGTTAGTTAAAGTGTAGATCTCTGATTTAGGCTGACAGTTACAGAACTCAAGAGAAAAGTCAAAGTATAGAGTTGCTTCAAAATATTATCTAAAATGTCCAGTACTTAACAACAACAACAACAACAAAGTGTGTCCCATTCTCAGGAATCAAAACACCAAACAGACACTGTCTCTGAGTACCCCCAGATATGAGATTGAACGGACAAAAGCTTTAAAGGAGCTACAGTAAGTAGTCCCCCCTTGTTGGAAGTTTCACTTTCCATGGTTTTAGTTACCCACAGTCGATCAAAGTTCGAAATATTAAATGGAAAATTCCAGAAATAAACAATCAGTAAGTTTAAATAACGCACCATTCTGAGTAGCATGAAATTGCATGCCATCCTGCTCCATCCTGTTTGGGATGTAAATCACCCCTTTGCCCAGCACAGCAACACTGTGTGTATAGTACAACAGATATTATGAGAGAGAGAAAAACACCACATTCACATCACTTTTTATTACAACATACTGTTATGATTGTTCTATTTCATTATTGTTGTTGTTCATCTCTTACTGTGCCTAATTTATAAATCAAACATTACCATAGGCATTTAGGATTTGCTGCTATCTGCAGATTCAGCTATCCAATAGGATCTTGGGATGTATCCCCTGTGGAAATAGGAGGACTACTTATTCAAAGAACAGAAGGAATTCTTTCTAAAAATTCAATTAAAGTATAATGACAATGGTTCAGAAGACTGAAAATGTCAATAAAGAAATAATTTTTAAAAAAATGGAAATTCTAAAGTTGAAAAGTATAATTACAGAAATAAAAAAGTCACTAGAGAAACTCAACATCAGACTTGAGATGACAGAAGGCAGAAACAATGAACTTGAAGATGGATCAATAGGAAACATCCAATGTGAAGAAGAGAGAAAAAAGATGGAAAGAAATGAACAGAACTTCAGAGGTCTGTGGGACAATATAAAGGGTATCAACATACATGTAATGAGATTTCCAGAAAAAGAGAAAAGAGAGGTGAGGCAGGAAAAAAATTTTAAAAATAATTGCTGAAAATGTCCCAAGTTTAATGAAAAACATTGTTTGTCCAGGAAGCCCAGAAAATCCAACACTAGGACATCAACACCAAGACATCAGAGCCAAAGTGCTGACAAACAAAAGACAAAGAAAAAAAATCTTGAAAGGAGCAAACCCAAAATGACTCATCACATACATGGGAACAATGACATAATTAACTGGCATCCCATCAGAAACAATGAGGCCGGGGCAAAAAAAAGAAAAACATGAAATCTGAACAAATGAAAAGAGCTCTCAACTAAAAATTCTGTATTCAGCAAAAATGTCCTCCAAAAATGATAGTTTCAGATAAACAAGGACACAGAATGTGTTGCTGTGATACACGCCTTATGAAAAATAATAAAGGAAGACCTGACTGAAGAGAAGTTATACCAGAAATCAACAAATTCAAGGAAGAAATAAAGGATGCCATAAACTGTAATTATATAAGTAAATAAAAACTCTAAAAATATAATTGTTCTCATTTCTTTTTTTCACTTCTAAAGAAACAAGATTGTATAAAGCAATAATTAAAGTACTGTGCTGTTGGATTTATAATATGCACAGCTATAATAGTAAGACAATAACGGCATAAAAAAAGGAACAGAAAGATTAGAGGAAAATTTCAAGAGTTTACCAGAAGTTAGTATTATTCTGAAGGAAACTGTAAGTTAAAATGCATGTTACAATCCCTGGAGCAAACACTATGAACGTAACATGATATTGTAAAAGGGATCAACAGAATTAAAAGATACACTAAAAAATATTTAACACACAAAGTCAGTCAAGGAGGAAAAGAAAAAACACCATGAGACAAGCAGAAAACAAATTACAAAACAGAAAATGTAAGTCAATATATTAAATATGAATGGCCCTGGCTGGTGTGGCTCAGTGCTTGAAAGCCAGCCTGCAAATCACAGGGTCGCCAGTTCGATTCCCAGTCAGGGCACATGCCTGGGTTGTGGGCCAGGTCTCCAGTAGGGGAGGGGCACAAGAGGCAACCAGACATTGATGTTTCTCTCCCTCTCTTTCTCCCTCCCTTACCCTCTCTAAAAAAAAAAAATAAATAAAAATCTTTTTAAAAAATGTGAATGGACTAAATATCCCATTTCAAAAGGCAGAGAATTTAAGACTGAATTAAAAAACAAGGCCCAACAGTATGCTGTCTACAAGACATATTCTTATATTTAGGGCGTAAAAATGTTAAAACAGAAGGATAAAAATAATACACCACCAAAAGAATAACCATAAAAATACTAGAGTAGAGTAGCTATAGTACTGAGAAGATAAAATGGTATTTAATATGAGAAATATTACTAAAGACAAAGAAGGATATCTCATTATGACAAGAGGACACTATATCGGGAAGACAAAACAATTATAAGGATATATGAATCTAACAACAGACCTCCCAAAATATATCAAGCACAAAGTGGAGATAACAAATAAGGGAAATGAACAATTCAACAAAAATAGCTGTAGTGTTCAATGATTGATAGAACAAGGCAGAAAATCTGCAAGGAAATAAGAGAGATCTTGACCAAAACTATCAATGGACTTGACATAACTAACAGAACAGTATGCCCCAAAACTGCAGAATACACATTCTTTTCAAACACACATGGAAAATTCTTTATGATACATGATGTGCTGCACACAAATCTCAAACACTGAAATCAGTAAAAGTATGTTATCTGATCACAATGGAATTAGAGGTCCACAACAAAAGAAATAAGGGAACACCTTCAAATATTGGTAAATTTAACAACACACTTCAAAAAAACCCATGGATCAAAGAAGTCACACAGAATGTTTTTAAATATATTTTGGATTGAATAAAAACAAAAAAACAGCATATCAAAATTTATAAAATGCAGTTAAAGCTGTGCTTAGAGGGAAAGTTATAGCTTTAAACACTTAGAAGAGGTCTCAAATCAATAATCTTAGCTTCCACCATTGGAAAATGGGGCAGGGGGGAGAGCATACTAAGCCCAAAGCATGCAGAAAAAAAGAAAATAATAATGTTAGGGTGGAAATCAGTGAAACAGAAGATATCTCTTTGAAAAGATCAACAAAGTTGACAAACTCTTACCTAGATTCACCAAGAAAATAAGACAACAGAGACAAATCACCAGAATAAAGGCTAAAAGAGGGACCATCATTATCTTTTCTATGTTTAGATACAATTACTTCACATTGTGCGACAACTGCCTCCAGTAACATGCTGTACAGGTGTAGAGCCCAGGAGAACCAGGCTGTACCATCTAGGTTTATTTAAGTACACTCTATGATGTTTGCCCAATGACTAAATGGCCTAATGATGCACTTCTCAGAACGTATTCCCATTGTTAAGCAGCACATGACTGTAATTCTCCCATGAACATACCCACGAATTCCTTAACAAAATTTAGGAAAACCAAATTTAGTAACATATAAAAAAAGACTACACAGCATGATTCAGTGAAATTTATCCCAGGAATAAAAGGTCAGCTTAACCTCTGAAAATCAATGAATGTAATACACCATACTAACAGAATAAAGGATAAAAATCATATAATCACCTCACAGGATACAGGAAAAAATATGCCAAAATCCAACACTCATTCATGATTAAAAACTCTCACCAAACTAGGAGCAGATGGAACTTCCTCAACCCTAATAAAAGGCATCTCCAGAAAACCTACAGCGAACAACATACGTAGTGAAAATCTGCATACTTGTCCCCCTACGACCAGGAGTGAGGCAACACACTCTCAACTCATCTAGTCAACATCTCAGTTGAGGGTCTAGCCCACACTGCAAGGCAAAGTGAATGACAAGGCGTATTAACACTCAGATTGGAAAGAAAGAAAGTACAATTGTTGTATTCATAAACATGGTCATTTATGCAGGAACAATATAGAAAAATTGATTCATTTCTATATACCAGCAATGAGCAATCTTAAATTCAAATTATAGAAACTCCATTCCCCTGCCCTGGTTGGTGTAGCTCAATGGATTGAGTGTGGGCTGCAAACCAAAGGGTCGTCAGTTCGATTCCCAGTCAGAGCACATGCCTGGGTTGCAGGCCGAGTCCCTGGTGGGGGCAAGTGAGAGGCAACCACACATTGATGTTTGTCTCCTCTTTCTCCCTTCCTCTCTCTCTAAAAATAAATAAATATTTAAAAAGAAGAAGTAAAAATTAAAAAAAAAAACTTCATTCCCAAAAGCATCAAAAATTATCAAATTCTTAGGAATATATTTAATAAAAGTGTTAAGATTTATATATTGAAAACTAAAACACATTGTTAAAATTAAACATCTAAATAATGGAGAGACATTACATACTCATGGACTGGAAGACTCAAGTTAGCAATTCTTCCCACACTGATCTATGGATTCAATGCAAATCATACCAAATCCCTGCAAATGTTTTTTCTTTTTGTAGAAATTGACAAGCTGATCTTAAATTTTATACGTAAATCGAAAGGATCCAGAATCACTTTGGAAAGCTGGGAGGACGGACACTGCCCATTTGAAACGTACTATGACACACAGTGATCAAAACAGTGTGGCATTGGAGTAAAGGTGGGATTTAATATATGGGTGGAACAAAATTGAGATTCTAGAAATAAATGCTTACATTACAGGCAACAAATTTTTTACAAACATACCAATACAATTCAAGGGAAAACAACCTCTTTAACAAATGGCACTAGGACAACTTATCATCTACTTGACATAAAAAACAAAGAACTTAGACCTTATCTTACACCACACACAAAAGTTAATTCAACATTGATCCTAGATCTAAACAAAGGAGCTAACAGAAAACGCAGAAGAAAATCTTTGTGACTTTGAATTAAGCAAAAAGTTCTTAAACAGAACACCAAAAGCATAAGGCATAAAAGGAAAAAATAATAAGACTTCATTAAAATAGTTTGCACTTCAAAGACACCAATAAAAATAAGAAAACAAGCCACAGACTGGGTGAAAAATCTTTGTAAATATCTATCTAATAAAACACTTTTATCCAAAATATATAAATTTTTACAATTCAATAGTAAGACCAAAAAACAAACAGCTAAAAAATGGGCAAAAGACCTGAATAGACATTCCACCAAAAAAGACTTTATAAATGGCTAATAGGCACATGAAAAGCTCAACATCATTTGTGTTTATGGAAACACAAATTAAAATCCCAATGAAATACTACTAAAATGGCTATAATCAAAAAGACAGATGATACCAAGTGTTGGTGAGAATATGGAGAAACTGAAATCCCTGTACTTATCTTGTAGGAATGTAAATAAATAGTACACTTTCAAAAACATTTTGGCAATTTCTTAAAAGGTTAAAAACAGTTCTGAACTGGTTTTAGTTACATACAACACTTCTAATACCAAATATGTGGGGTTTTTTTTCCTAAAACCAACCAATTCTCCAATACTCTACACCCCAAAAGGGTGTCCCAAAATTTAATTGACAGTAACCACCCAGAATCAGTGCAGACCCTACAGGTTAAGGGCTTAGTCGCTCTCATTCCAGACACTGGTCGTAAGTCTCAGTACCTGGCACAGTGCAAGACACGTAAGTGGCACTCAACTAATGACGAAACCAACGACCAAGAAAAATAAAATTTGTTTTCAATTTGAACCATACAACTCTGAAAGGAACCTTCAGGAATTTATTTATTTAAATGAGAAAACAGGACAAGAAAGGTTAAGTGACTTAGTCAAGCCTTGGTCTCCTGAACCACAATTCTCTTCCCACAAAATCATGATGCTTATCAATCCATACTTATTGATATAAGCTTTCTTTTTTCTTCTAAATATTTTGCATTTTTTATTTTTTATTGTTGTTCTATTCCAGTTGTCCCAATTTTCCCCACCGTTGCTCTCTCCTGTCCCCCTCCCCCTCTCCCACAATCAATCCCCACCCTGTTGTCCATGTCCATGGGTCATTTATACTTGTTCTTTCCATGAAACTCCAAAAGTAATATAAAACTGTTCCTTAAAAGGACCATTGCAACTTTATCTACCCTGGCTCTGTCTGGCTATATCAATTTTGGACAACTAATGTTAATTATTACTTAAGAGCTTTTCTGTCCAGAACAGACTAATCTTTAATCGAACCAGTCGTTTGACAGGTCCTTCACACATTATAATTTCAACATATATCGATCATGCATCTGTATGCAATAAATAATGTGCCTGTTATAATGTCACACTCCAAAAAAAATAATTATATTGTATGCTCTTTAACATACTCCAAAGGCCTGCCTTAACAAACGTGGTTCAGTTGAGAAGGGCTGAACGTGAACGCGAGAGACAGACAGACAGACACTGCAGCTTCACCGGGGAAATCCCCACAGCCCAGCGCTAACGCTTTCAGCGGTTGCTATGTTGTGGTGCAATCGTGTTACTGGGCAACAAACAGCGCAGAAGCTAGCTCAGCAAACTCACTAAGAAACTAGGGAATCAAAGATTTATGAAAGTACTCTGAGACTCAACTGTTTTATACCTTTAACTGAAGGAACTCTTTGTTACAAGCATCAGATACAGGGTTTGCAGCAAGACTATAAAAAGTATGTAGAATTTACTTAAAGACATAATTTGAAGGTGACAGGCACTTTCCTAAAAGGAATGGCGAGGTGTCGGTTCCTCCTAACTCTATGCATTTTAATCCAAAAGCAATCTGAAGCTACAATATACAAAAAGCCAATAACTGGGCACTTCCTTAATATTTTTTTCTTCCTGGATTATATCTCAGCCAAACTAAGAAAGTAGTGCTAGAACACAGTCTGTGATTTCTCCATGACCCAAGGAGGAGTCCTGATGGACAAATGTAAAACTTAAGAGAACTGCTAATTTATGAGGACCATATGAAAGTTTTGGCATAATTTCATAAATTACGTCTTGCCCAGGAAAAGAGTAAAATGCAAAGAAGTAAAATGGGAAAAAGGGACAGAAGAAGGGAAGGAGGGAGAAAGGGAGAGGAGAGGGATGGGAGGTGGGGGGGAAGTATTTTTAAATACTGAGATTCTGAGATTCTCGGAGTAGAACAGAGTAGAATAGGGAAGATTCCACTGAGAAACCAGGAAATTGACCACTGGGAGTACTGGCAGGCTTCCCCAGGGAGCCCCTACTAGTGATATTGTCATGGGAAATTCTCAAATATTCACACTTTCTAGGAACAGAACCTTTTCCCTCTGATTCCAAAGAATCTCCTCTCTTTAATCCCCTTTCTAAGTTGCCCTTCCTCCCCCAGTTACTCTCAAATATTTTTACCTTCACTATACAGGGCAGGGCAGGGCAGGGCAGGGTGTGGAGAGGGAGAGTATACATGCACATTTCTCATTTCTAAGAAACGTATATTCAGCAGCTTCTGTTTGGAAGGTACTAAGAATATAGTGCATTGAGATCTGATGTCCTGCCCTTAAGGAGCTTACAATCTAGTTAGGAATGGAACAAATACATAGAGATGATTTTTTTAAATAGAATATAAAGTACAAGTATCAAGTAAGCATGACTGACAAATACATATTACAGGATTTTAAAGGCGAAGGAGTTCAGAGCATGTCACCCCAAAATATGCCACTTCGGTATGCTGATTATTTTGAGTTAAAAGCACAGGAGAAACAGTAGGTTCAAGAGAGGCACTCTGACCCTCCTTTTTCTTCCTGAAAGCAGGAGACACAATTCCCACACGGCCCCCCTGTAAGAAGGAAGACGTACTCATCACCAGAGATGAGGAATCAAAGCCCAGAACTCGGTACAAACCTTGTTACACTGGCCCTCCTCTTCCTGGTCACTTCTCCACAATTTGCTGCTCCCAACCCAAACCCTCTGTCTTGTGGGTTCCTCACAAATCTATTATTTGTGTAAAAGGCATAAAAGCTTTCTGGCCTGGTCACTTCTTCAGGTCTTCACTCTCCTGTGAAGGCCCCCAGGTAATTTTCTTTAACTTGGATGCTTTTATCCTGTTAATCTGTCTTCCGTCAATCTAATTCTTAGGCTCACAGAGACCCCAAGAGGGCAGAGAATTTTTCTTCGCCTACAGCGTTCATGATGGAATTCAACTTTAAAGAAAAAGTACAGTTTAGATTTTAGGAAAGGAGAAATTAGGCTGTTAACAGAACTCAAGGGGTTCCATATTTAGGGTACTCTAAGTCAAAAAGGTAAGGTAGTTTTATTTATTTGAAGCAAGTGCAGGAGACACATAATCACATTCAAAGCTCTGCCTTTACAGAGGGAGGCTTAGCCCTTGCTTACATAAAATATTCGGTCAGCTGTGCACTGATTTCAGCTGGTTGCACTTATGGCTCTTGTCAATCTCAGCGTTTTTTACAACTGGTCTGAAAAATACTGTGCTACATTTTAACATTCAGCAAGAACAATATTTAGTAAGAATGGCCCAGACTTCAACACCCTTGTCCTATCTAACAAGGCCAGGTAGGTAGAAGGACACAAAGACTGGTAAGGAAGGGGGAAAGCACATAGTAGGTCTGCAGGGGTGTCAAACTCATTTTCATCAGGGGTCACATCAGCCTCGCGGTTGCCTTCAAAGGACCGAATGTAACTGTAGGACGGTATAAATGTAACTACTCCTTAACTAGGGGCAAGGAGCTCAGTGCTGCCGCCAGGTAGAAATAAGGTGCCGGGCCGGATACAACAAGGTAGAGGGCCGGATTCGGCCCACGGGCTTTGTGTTTGCCACTTGGGGTTTAGAGGAGAGTGAAGAAAACACTGTGGTCACAGCACAGTTTTTCTACAAAAAACAAACTTGAATAGGCAGAGTATAAGGAGATTTCGAAGAGTTCAGATTAAGAAATGTGAACTTCAGTCAGTAGGAAAGAGTACTTCTGAAAAATGTTTACATAGAAACATAAACACATTCCCCCTACAAGTACACAGTATTAGACAAGCTGAGAAAATTACTTAATACATTATGAATGACAAAGTTAAAATTAAAAAAAGTAAACTCATTTACTTTTGACGGACAGTACCTAGAAGTACAAAGAATTCTGACAATTTACTAATCTTTCTGTGACAATTTCATTCTTCTAAGCTTCTTGAATGAGAACTTCCCATGACAAAATACTGACATTTGATTACTAAAGATTTTAATCACACAACAATTCATTCTTGATTTTTTTTCTGCTTGTCTTGACCAGCTTGAATATTTCATCACTTTAGCATCAGCATATTGGGGGGGCGGGGGTACGGGGCCTAAAATGAAGTCTACAGATCTGTGCAATACAGTAATGGCAGGATGTAAAAAACATTAAATTTCAAGTTCCAATTCCCATTACTAATAGCTTGATTTCAAATAAGTCACTTATTGTCACAGTTTCTCAAATTTCCTCACATACTTTCTTACATACCTAAAAGCTTACTGCATTCAAAATAGCATGAAAAATGCTCTGAAAACTATTTGCCATGTGAATTACATCATTAAGGGTTCAATGAGTAAAGAGTGTGGTTATTGGCTAACCCAGGGCTTAAAAACCACCTGTGGACAATCAGTGTCTCAATTACCCAATGTTGTTTGTAACCCTAAATTGGTATGACTCCACTATTTTAGAAAATTTCTGAATATAGGCTGCACACTTCATCTGGTTATAGAAGAAAATACTGATAGGAAAGGAAATACCTAACATACTCTGTCCTAAATAACCCGACGGTAACTCACATCCAGTTGCAACTCTCTGGAGAATGCTGTATGACACTGAAATTGAAAACATTCTAATAATCCTAAGCAAAATGAGTTTCAAATGAAACCTCAATCCAAAAGGTGACTATTACCAGTAACCACTTACGGGCTAACCCTAGGAATTTAGAGAATTCCGAATCCAGATAATTTTAGGATACATTTAAATATATTCTAATTGAATATCAGGCTTGTTGACAGAGATGTTGCTTGGTAACAGAAGCAATGCTTTAACTACTCAGGTTTAGATCTACTAAAGTTATTTTGTGCTCACAGTCTGAACACATTACAAACTATATCCTGCTGAAGAGATTGTGAACAAGTTTCTTGTTATCCTAGGCTTTTTTGAGATTTTACTGAAATAGCTTTATCATTACAACTAATGTGACCAGAGGCTTTTAAAATACTTAGCAGCAGGCATTTTTCAGAGCTAACTGTCCATTTATTATGGTCAAAAGCTGGACACCAAGGATTTATCAGTGTTCACTTAGGCCCAGCATTCACTTACATATTCTAGACATTATCTCTGTAACGGCAGCCAGGACCACTCTTAAAACTGTCTTCAGGGTCAAGGAAAAATGGTAACATAGCATTTTCATCACAAATTAAACTGGAGGTACCACATGTTAGCCAGTAACTGGCCACACAAGCACCAGGCTGGAGCCGGTGTGGCTCAGGCGGTTGGGCGTAGACCCGCAAGCCAAAAGGTCCCGGTTGCATTTCTGGTCAGGGCACCTGCCTGGGTTGGGGGTTCGGGCCCCAGGCCGGGTGCCTGCAAGAGGCAACAACAACGTATGATGGATGCTTCTCTTTCACAATGATGTTTCGCTCCCTCTCTTTTCTCCCTCCCTTCCCCTCTCTCTAGAATCTATAAAAGGAAAAAATAAATTTTTTTTAAGTTTCACGTTCACTGTATTGGCTACAAACCAGATCTCACAGCCATGTCATATCTCACTTTTGTAACCCCTGCTCCAATTACACTACAAGAAAAATACAATTTAAGGGCAAGTTTTGAACAAGAAAAATGAATGAGCATTCCAAAACATGGACAAGGAGGCGTCCCCATAAAAGAGGGTGTACGTACCAGACTCACACAGGGCCTTGCAGCGTGCGGACACAAAACTTAACAGTGACCGGTGTTCTTTCCACGATCGCCACCGAGGGACACGTCCAGAGCTCCAACCAACGGCACCCACTCAAATCTTCTCGCAGGGGCTTTGGGACGAAGGGATCCGGTCTACCCGCGGGGTGCCTACCCTGCCCGTGGGCACGCCTGGCGAGGTCCTGGAGGCGGCGGCTCGCCGCTCAGGCTGCAGAGAAAGAGCGGGAGCACAGCCGAACACGCCCCAGGGACTCCCGACCCCAAGGTAATCGAAGGGATCCCCAAGAGAGCTCTCAAGGCGGAGAGGACGGCGGCGGCAGAGCGGACAAGCCTTCTCAGGGGTGCGGGGCCAGCCCTGCACGACGTCGGGCCGAGGTGCCACCCTCAACGTTCATCCCTCCACCGGCCGCCCCTCGAGTCCCAAGAGGTGGCCTGGGACGCGGAGTCTAAGGACGCGCGAAACAGGAAGTCCCGCCCTCAATGACGTCACCGACGCCGGGACCGGAGGCCGTTAGGGGAGGGGCCGGCGAGTTAGGGCCGCGAGTTCCGCTTCCCACAACCCCAGCAACTGGGGTCGGGGCGACGCTCCGAGAGGGGCGCTGCGGGACAGAGGTACTCTGAGCCCAAGGAAACGGAAAGTCCGCGACGGGCCACTTGCTTCCCGGAGCCAGAATGATGCGCGTGGTTGAGCGGGAAGCCCATCTGCCTCGCCTCCTCGCCATGGTTTCTCTCCCCTTTTCGCGTTTCTCCTTCCCTCTGCCAGCTCGTGCCTCACTTTGAGGGCTCCGAGTAGTAGTAGTGCCGCCACCCCCGCCTGCCTTTGCGCCCGATGGTGCAGATTTACTGGGTCCCGACGTCAGCCCGGCAGGGGGGAGTCGGCTCGGCTCGCCGTCGGGACGCCGAGAGCCGGCCCCGCGCCCCGCTTCGCGTAGTTAACCTCCGGTTCGGTGCCGCGCTGTGCACTGCCTTCAGGTTGTACCTAGACTTGGAAGGAAAGCAGCTAGCTTTGGGGAACGTCAGTTACAGGCCGGCAGCTGAAATGAGGTAGGGGCTTCAGCCTTTCAGAGTAGGTGGTAGAAGAAAGAGGTACCGCCCCGCTCCCTCGTGTTTGTTCAATGCCTGGGTTTGGGTTTTGATTCTCACTGCATTGGGAAGCACAGCTTATTTTTACCCCCAAGGTTAACTTTTGGGGGGGCTCTCGTTATGATTAGAAAGGCAACTGAGATAGATTTGTATAAAGGCTTTAAAAAGAAAAGCTGAGATATGACCATTTTGTTGAAATGAGCGAAGAGGAGCCATTAGACATCGCGGGGAATTGGGCAATGGGTTTTTAGTAGATGGATCTCATAGACAACGGGAGATATATCAGTGAACAGAATCCAGAAGTGAACTGCTGTGCACGGATGACTGTTTACTAGTAACAGCTCACACTTACTGGGCACTTACTTGTCAAGTAGTGGAGCACTTTCTCAGGTTATCTTATTTAACCCTCTAATTACCTCAATTGTAAGCGTTACCCAGAACCATTACCGGTAAGTGGAAGCCAGGCAGTCTCAGAGGTCATCAGTAAACTACACATTACAGATCATTGGTCAGTGGGAAAAAGATGATCTGAAAATGACTAACGATTGGTGACAGGCTTTACGTATAGTTTCTCAAATAAGCACCAGCTGGATCAAGAATATAAAGAGTGAAAACATAAAAATATATTTTAAAATTGAGGTGAATATCTTTATAATCTTGAATGGAGAGAGGCCTTTTCTAAGTATGAAACAAAACAGAAACCATAAAGGGGAAAAATACGTAAAAGTTAACCAAATAAAGTTGTAATCTTCTACCTACAAATAATGAACCAGGGGAAAATAAATGCATATCATATGGAAACAGAAGGAAAAATATTCCTAATATACAAAGAGCTCATAAAATATCAATTTTAAAACTTAACATCAAAATAAGTAATTGGCAAAGGTTATCGAAAGGACATTCCTAAAGCAAGAAAAACATCTAGTTAACAAACGAAAAGGTGGCCATCTTCCAAACAGATCCTTTTCTGGCTGTCTGTAGGCAGGGTATGGCAATACAATTACCGTTGTGCATGCACTACTGGTGTGAAGTCGAAATTGGTACAGCCTTATTTACCAAAATTTAACGTAAGCACGCACTTCTGCCCCAGTAATCTCAGATCATAGTCATTTGCTCAAAGGAAAAGAGCAAAAACGAAACATTCACAAGGATGTTACTCCCTTTTTTATGACAGGTGCTTCTGGAAACAACGTAAGTGCCTTCACTAAGACATTAAATTTTGGTGCATGTGTGCAATGGAATACCCTTGAGCCATTAGAAACAATGATGTAAATCCCTTTTGACATGAAAATGTGACCATAGCATATATGTTGGGTATTTTTTCCCAGAAAAAAAAGAATAAAGGTCAGTATGAAAGGTCAGTGTAATACCAACATGATTGTGTATATGTGTGAATGCAAGTGTACAAAACGATCTGGGAGTCTGTTGGCCAAAATGCAAGTGCCTTTTTATCTTTCGAACTTTTCTATCTTGTTTGAATTAAATAATGAATATGTCATTTTTACAAAAACAAAGTTGTATTTTTTTGTTTTGTTTCTTTATTTCTCACTCGAGGATATGTTCATTGATTTTAGAGAGAAAGAAATATCGATGTGAGAGAGAAACATCAATCAGTTGTCTCCCCACGACCAGGGATACGCACCCCACCAGGGATCAAACCCACAACCGAGGTGTGTGCCCTGAACAGGGACCGAACCCACAACATGTTGGTGTGTGAGACAGCGCTCCAACGAACTGAGCCACCTGGCGGGGGCCTTGTAGCTTGTTTTTTAATTAAAGATGTGCCAGGGAAAGGGAGGTCAGTTGACTACACAACCCTTCCAGCTAGATAACCAATGTGAAGTAGTTATATCTGAGGTCTGAGTCTCAGCTTTTTAAGTGTACATAAGTTTGATTATATTAATTTACCTGAAGTTGAATGATCTAGCTCATCACTTGAACATCATGATTCTGATTCCCCAAATTGGGCTATGTGTCCTTCCTATGTGTTCTCTGTATGCCTCTCATGATAATTGTCACACTGAACTGTAATTCCCTTTTTCTGTCACTATGTAACGGGGTGTAGCCAGCCCCCTCACCCCACCAGCAAGTCTGGCTGGGGGATGGGAGACAGGGAGCAGGACTTTTGAGAGTTGTTTTGCATATCAATAACAGCAGACTAGTCTTCCAGCCTGAGTGGAGCCAGAAAGGTATGCATGACTTAAACCCCTGATATAACTAACTGGGAGGCAGCGCCCCTGGTTACCGTGTCTGTGCAAGAGCTTGGAGTGGTTCTTCCATGCCATGGGGTCATGCCTCCCCAGACTGATTAAGGTAGCCCAGAAAGGCTGAAAATGGGAGAGTGCTAGCAGGTGTAGCTGATTGTGAGAGGAGTCAGAAATGGGGTTATGGTGGAGGTCCCAGGCTGGGATTTACACTAAAGACAGGCCACCACAAGGGACGAGAGGAGAATGCATGACCCTACAGAAAGGAAAGGGGTGAAAGGACTCTCACTGGTGGGCCATGAGGAGGTGCCATGTGGTTTGGGATTAAGAACTGGAGATTGTGGAGGTGGAGACGCACACAGCTGATGGTGCTGGGAACTACAGGAGGCGTGCCCAGCTGAGCATGGATTACTGGGAGGAACCGGGAGTCTAGCTGAGCTACAGACTACTGTTTCTTTTTCCTGAGATACAGTACCCCTGATTGGCCTGGTTGGTAAAAGGGGTGTGTTCCAGCTTGTCAAGGCCAGACAGGTTCATGGTATTCGAGCAGACAGAAGAATATTCAAGGAGCCTTTGGGATGTCTGACATGCCTTTATTCTAGGGTGGGCGATCCATGCATGTCTCTGCGTGGCACCCAGCAGAGATCCCCTCACCCCTTAAATACTGGATACAAACAAAACTGGCAGGATGCCAACAGATCATATGCAACAGAGCTTCATATTATGCATATGAGTCCACTCAAGGCTATGAGAACACTACTTATCAGGCCCATTCTCAAGGTTATAGGAAACTGCTTCCCTTAGTTACCTAGACACCTGGGTGAGGAAGCAAGACTGCCTCTGTTTACCCTACAGGGTGGAAGGCAGGTCTGTGTATATGTGTTTGTGGGTGTTTTAAAGAGACTTAGAGATTTTTAATGGCGACATTCTGCCATTACTCTAAACCTGTATAACTTTTGAATAAATAGTTCCTTTCATTTTCACCAAACTCTGGCATTGAGGGCCACAGTTCCTACCTGGTAGCAGGCAAGATGAACCTAGAACAGAAAGATATGGGAGGAGGGGGCTTGTTTCAGTAACAGTATCTGGGCTCCCCCCTTACACGGGTTCATTCTGTCACAACTAGACTGTTTGCTTTTACCATACATATGTATGCACATACATTTTTTCTGCCATACAGTATATATTTCTTTTCCCCTGACACATTATTTGTCTTCTACTTCATTTTTGGGTGCAAAAATTTTAATTTTAATGTAGCCAAAATGCTAATAGAATTATACAGATATTAAAGAGATAGATTCAACAACTTTATGTCAATAAATTCAACAGTTTAAGTGAAATGGACACATTCCTGAAAAATATTTTAAAAACTTACACAAGAAGAAAAAATCCAAATGGCCCAATATCAAAGAAATTGAATTTATAATCAAAAACCGCCCCACAAACAAAACTTAAGTCCCAGATGGCTTTACCAGTACATTTTATCAGGCATTTAAAGGAGATAAAATACCAATTCTACACTATTTCAGAAAAAAATAGCAGGAAGGAACACTTCCAAACATAGGAGGCCAACATACTCTACCTATATAACTCTCATGAATATATCAAAAGATTTTAAAATTCTTAAAACATTGGCAAATTGAACCTTGCAAAAGAGAGGATAAGATACCATAGCAAAGCAAAGTGCGGTTTAACATTGAAAAGTTAGTGTAACTCACCACAGTAACAGAATGAAAGGGGAAAAAATGATGGCCTCAATAGATGCAGAAAAATCATTGACAGAATTCAAAACCCATTCATGTTAAAAACTCTCAACAAGCTAGAAATGGAAGGGAACTTTCTCAGTACAACAGACATCTTTCTAAAAAGTAATGGTGACACTAGCCAGTGTGGCTTGTTTGGCTGGAATGTCCTGTTGCTCCAAGTTGCTGGTTCAATCCCCAGTCAGGGCGAGTACGGGAAGGAACCGATCTATGTTTCTCTCTTTCTCTCTCCCTTCACTCAAATCAATAAAGATATGCTTGGGTGAAGATTAGGAAAAAAAAATGAAAGGAAGAAAGTGAAAATACACCTTCAGAATAGGAAAAAATATTTGAAATTCAATAACGGACATGTAGTAAAGACATATAAAATCTCTGATAATTCAACAAAAAAATGACAACCTAATTTAAAAAGAGACAAAGGATGAATTGAGATGTCTCCAAAGAAGATATACAAATGGCCAATAAGCATGTGAGAAGATGACAACATCATTCATCATTAGGGAAATGCAAATCTATAATCAAAGAAATAGACAATAACGAGTGTTAGCATGTGGAGAAATTGGAACCCTTATGCCCCAGTGGCAGGAATGAAAAACTGTGCTTTGGAAATAGTTTGGCAGTTCCTCAAGAAGTTAAACAGTTACCAAATGACCCAATAATTCCACTCCTAGATACATACCCAAGTGAATTGAAAATATTGTTCACAGAAAAAAATTCTAAACAATTATTCATAGCAACATTACTCATAATAACCAAAAGTAGAAAACACAAAGGCCTTTCAATTAATAAATGAATAAACAAAACGTGCTCTTCTCTATGCAATGGAGTATTATTCAGACATAAAAAGAAATGAAGTGCTGATTCATGCTACCACCTGGATGAACGTTGAACATGTCACATGCTAAGTAAAAGCCCCATACTGTGTGACTCAGTTTGTGCGCAATGTTCAGAATAGGCAAACCCTAGGGAGGGGAAGTGGGTTGGTAGTTGTCAGGAGCTGAGGATGAGGGCAATGAGGAGTGACTGCGAATGAGTTCAGGGTTTATCTTTGCAGTTATGAAAATATTCTGGAGTGGAATTCATACATGGCTGGTGTGAGTATAAAATAATATACTCACTTTGGAAAACTGTTCGACAATCTGTTTATAGGCAAACATTCATCTACCCTATTCATGACTCAAAAATTTCACCTTTAGGTAGTTACCAAAGACAAATGAAAATGTAAGTTCACAAAAATACTCATGCAAAGAATGTTTAGTGCAAACTTATTCATAAAAGTAAAAACTGGAAGCAGCCCAAATGTGCATCAACAGGAGCATAGATAAGCAAATTATATATTTATGTAATAGAACACAACTCAGCAATAAAAATGAAGTGTCATTATGCCTAACAATGTGGATAAATCTCGTAGATATTTTGATAAGCCGGGCTCAACATAGTACATGCCATATGGGTCTATTTATATGAAATCCAAACAAGATCGATGATTTTATCTAAAAGCGGTTGTGGAGGACAATGACAAGAGATGCAGGGAACTTTCTGGAGTGATTTAGGTTCTGTATATTTTTGTGAGGGGTGGTCACACAGGTGTATACAGTTGTCATACTCACTCAAATGAATGTCTGAGGAGACAAAGTTGGAGCACTGATGCTACCCAACTCTGAGACTTACTTTAAAGCTGTGGTAATTAAGACACTGTGGTGTTGGCAAAAGAACAGACAGACAGACCAATGGACAGAACAGAGCCCAGAAATAGACTCCCATAAATATAGTCGCCTGCTCTTGGACACGAGCAAAGGCAATACAAGGGAGCAAAGACAGTCACTTCAATAAATACTGCTAGATCAAGTGGACATCCATATACAAGCACGTGAATCTAGGCACAAACCTTACGCCTTTCATAAAAAATAAAAGGGATCATAGATCTAAATACAGAATGCCAAACTATCTCCTAATAGATAACAGGAGAAAACCTAGATGATCTTGGATATGGTAATGCCTTTCTAGATACAACACCAAAGATGTCCATGAAAGAGATAATTTATAAGTTTGGACTTCATTAAAATTAAAAAAGATGCTCCACAAAAGACAATGTCAAGAGAATTAAGAGACAAGCCACGGACCGGGAGAAAATATTTACAGAAGACACACCTGATAAAAAACTGTTGCCCAAGATACATAATGAACTCTTAATACTCAACAATAAGAAAACAACACAATTTAAAAAACAGGTTGAAGACCTTAACAGATAGCTCGCAAAAGAAAATATACAGGTGGCAATAGTACATATGAAAAGATGCTCCACATCCTAAGTCATTGGGGAAGTGCAAACTAAAATAAGAGTGAGATATTGCTCGATACCTGTTAGGATGGCCACAATTTAAAACACTGCCAACACCAAATGCAGGGAAGGATGTGGAGCAGCAGGAACTCTCATTTGTTGTTGGTGGGAATGCAAAATGGTACAGCCTCTTGGGAAGACAGTTTGGCGTCTGCTTACAAAACTATATATATTCTTACTATAAGACTCAGCAATCACAGATGTTTCCAGCAGCCTAATAATTGACAAAACATGGAAGCAACCAAGATATCCTTCAGTAGCTGAATTGATCAATAAAATGTACTTTCAGACAATGGAATATTACTCAGCACTAGAAGGAAATGAACTATCAAGCCATGAAAAAGACATAGAGGTCTCTTAGATGCATATTTACTAAGTTAAAGAAGCCATCTGAAAAGGCAGAACTATGGAGGGAATAAAAAGATGAATGGTTGCCAGGTTGAGGGAACGGGGCTGAGAGAGGAATAGGCAGAGCACATAATTTTTAGGGGTGTGATTATATTCTGTATGATATTATAATTGTGACTGTATGTTATTATGCATTTGTCCAAACTCATGGAATTTGTAACACCAAAGGTAAATGATAGACTTTGGGTGACTATGATATGTCAATGTCAGTTCATCCTTGATAAAAAAAGAAAGTACCAGTTTGGTGAATGATGCTGATAATGGGGGAGGGTATGTACGTGTAGAGAAGGGGGTACATGGGAAATTCCTGTACCTTCATCTCAGTTTTGTTGTAAACCTCAAACTGCTCTGAAAATAAAGTCTAGAACATATGTATCTAAGGTGTGAAATATATATATTTAAAAGTGCTAGTAAAGATGATAACCTTTCTATTACCTGATATACCAATGTGTGCTAGCAAGGTCCCTTTCCTTCTGATAACAAGATACCTGAGAAATCGAACTCATAATCGGAAAGTTGCCAGGGACACTCATTCTCAGGGCAAAGGAAAGCATATGGTCCTAAGGTAAATTCAAATGCCAGAAAAGGTTGATCAGCTATCAAACAACAACAAATGGGTGTGTCTACTCTGTCAAAGAAATAAAACTAAAGACTCTGATATTGTGGAGCTAACAAAGTTCGCATTACAAATTAGTTAAAGAATGAGGCTTTTAGGGAACTAATAGGAAATTGTTTGACAAGTTTAAATTTTCAATGAGAAAAATGAGGACATCTGGAGTATTTGAGCAAGAAAAGAAAGCTGTAGGATAGCGATTTCAACTGGTGTGCTGCGGCACCAGTGTGCCATGACAATTGTTTGAAACGTGCCACTACTTAGTCAGGGGTACTGACCCTTTTCCAATAGATCAGTGATTTTCAACCTTTTTCATCTTATGGCATACATAAACTACTAAGATTTGTGGCTCACCAAAAAATATATTTTTTGCTGATGCCAGTCTGATAAAAAATAGGTATAATTTTGATCCATTCACAGAGGACAGTTACTGTTCTGTTGGCTGTTGTCATTTTTTATTTGATAGTTTTAAGGAAGTAGAGGTCAGTACCTTTAACTACATAGTCAGGTATTGCATGTTTTAAAAATCCTTGAGGTTCCCTGGTTGGTGACTCAGTTGGTTAGAGTGTCCTTCCGCACACGAAAAAGGTGCAGCTTCAATTCCCGGTCAGGGCACATACCTAGGTCTGTCATACCTAGGTTCAATCCCTGGTTTGGGAGCATACAGAAGGCCACAGCTCTCATTGATTTTTTTTCTCTCTCTGCCTTCCTCCTTCTCTCTCTCTTCCTCCCTCTCTTCCTGAAATCAATAAAAAGAAAATATCCTTGGGTAAAGATTTAATAAATAAATAGACAGACATTCTTACAGCACACCAGTGTGCCTTTTGCAGCACAGCAGTTTTTTAGAATGTCAAATAAAAAAAAAAATGACAACAGCTAACATGACAATAGCCATCCAGTGTGAGTGCTCTGTCTTGAACCATAAATATATGTCATATAATAGAGTTTCATCTTATTGGTCACGTTGCATAATAAGGTTGTGTCTGACTGGTTAATTCTTGGTACCAGAAATCCTTATACACAAGTATAGGCACCTGATTTTTTTTTTTTATAAAGTCACTTTGAAGCAAAAGAGTAAGTTATTATTATTATTTTTTTGTAAATCAAAATTATACCTATTTTTTTGTCAGATTGGCAAAATACATATTTTTTTGGTGTGCCACAGAATTTTAGTAATTAGTTTAGGTGTAGCATGAAATGCAAAGGTTGAAAATCACTGCTGTAGGATATGGGATTTATTTTAATAAGCAGGCAAGTAGGCATT
>VMDR010008385.1:0-36854 GCA_007922815.1 Macrotus californicus | reverse complement strand
GATATGAAATGTAAACATACGATATCCCCTGCAAACTTCAGATGGGAAAATGTGTCCAGGCAAAAATAAGGATTTACAATATCATATCACCATTACACGGTGGACCTCAATTCAAACTCAGGCCTAAGCTTGATACTTAAAATGTGAATGACACTGTCACTCACAATCGTGTTAACAGCAGGAATCATGGGATACACTTAATTTGTAACCCCTCCTGTGTTAAGACTGTAGTAAGTGCTGAATGAATACTCAGAGATGCATCCTTGTCCTGAAAACCCTACCACACTTGGGGTCTGGCAGTGTAGCTGACTGTGCTCACAGGCACTCACCTGAGGAGAGAGTCGTCCTTCAGCTTTGTCTTTTTGAACTTCTTGCTCCCACTGGTCCCACTCTGGCTAAATGTCCAGCTTTCTTCATTCCAACACCCTTCGTGATCAGAGGAGTTTCCTTTTCCTGAGCTTCGTTTCCCTAAGGAAAATCAAAGGAAAGGATGTGCTCAGGATATTGGGAATGGGAGGGAAATCATCTTAGTTGCTTCACAAGTGACCTCCTGACCCCTGAGGCATCATGGGCATGATGTTATTTGTAACTGGTCAGAGTCTCAGAGTGATTCATGATGGACCACCCTTCATAACAGAGCACACACAGGAGTGACTTACTGCCTCTGATGTAAGTTGTCTTGTCATAATTCAACAGGTATTGCATGATTCCAGAGACTGACCAACTACTGCTAATTTTCCCATCAGATAATCAGTTTAGGGTGTGGGAGTCCTTTACTGGTGGGCACTATTAATTCTCCAAGATTTACTAGAATGACATCTCTGGGGAACTATGAGCTCCTGAGGATCTTCATTCAGGGCTCCCTAGACCTAGTAGTCACAGATCTCTAGTGTGAATTTAGTTTGGCACAAGGTAATCCCCTAGCCAGATGCTGTACTTTAAAATAGATGAATTTATATGCACCACTTTATGGAATAAAGGTATACACATTAATTGGATTCTGGATACTGTTATGTTTTAAAGAGCCTTCACTTTCATTGTAGTTTTTGATTACCTAATGGAGAGGGCTATATAAGTCATGTGCTTCTGGATCCTATAAGTCAAGATTCTGCCAAACATCTCTGCTTGATTCAGAAAATTCTTTCCATCAGTTTTAGAAAACAGACTAAGAGCTCCAGACATGCAATGCTGATCCTTCGAAACAAAAACCCAGCCCGTACCAGTTGAAGAGAAAAAAAAGTTTTAATTACTTTAAACACATATTCTGAAGACACTCTGCTCATTAAGTCCTAGAAAACATGTAAGTAAAGTGACAAATGTATGCGATCTATAAACCATAAAGAAAGAACAGTACAAATGTAAAATATCCTTCTGATACCATATTGTTCTTTATGGTGGTCCTTTTCAATAGGTCTAAAGGAGAAATTCGGCTAGGGTTCAATAATCTTTCCTGATTTGTAGAAGTCACTTACCTCTGTCAACATTAGCTCTCAGAGAGGTGAGCATGCCCTCGGACACCAGGGTTTTATAAAGAGCACCTTTGCAAGACCTCTCAGATTTCCGGGAGCCACAAGTCTCTATTTTTCTGTGACACTCACTGTCCTCAGGCTTGGCCTGTCCTGACAAGCTGGATGGTAATGCAACCTCCGTGGGGGTCAATGGTTCTGCTTTCATACCCTCTGGCACCACACCAGAAATGTTCTTGCTGGCAGAAACACTAATGAGATCTGGAGATCTTGACTCTTTGGTGGTGTCTGAGGATTTCTCCTTTGACATTTTCTTCTCTCTTGATTTCGCTTTTTTCTTTGGTGGTTTGGCATCCAAAATGTTTCCCTTGCCACCTGAGGATGAGCGGGCCTTCTTGCGAGGGGTTTCTCCAAGTTTCTCAATGCCCCAGTCTCCCTTTGCGACAGCTTCAATGGTGTATATGACACTCTCGATATCAGACTCTGAGGACTGCCTCTTTTTGCAGGTCTTCTTGGGTGTGGGTTTATCATTTCCATGTCGGTCCGCTTTGCTTTTCTTCTTTTTCTTCTTTAGCTTTTCTGGTTTGTTTAATGCTGTGGGATCCTCCATGATCATAATTCCATGAGGATGGCACATGTGATCCTTTCTACTGGGAACATCGCTTATTATTATCTTGCTACTGGCAGAGTAAGAAAAATCAGAGAAGTGACCACATTTTTGATCTTCGTCTAATTCTTCCTTTTTAGTTTCTTTGGGATCTTCCATTTTTATAGCCATTTTATCGTCCACCTGCAGCTCCTCAAAATTTCTTAATTCCTTGGAATCTTTTACATTTTCCTTAAATGCTTTTTCAAATTCTCCTTCCTTCTGCAAGCTGGCTTCATCTGTTTTCTCCATTTTTATTTCTCTTTCTTCCTTTCCCTTCTCCAATTCTTTAATTTTTCCGCCATCTGATTCTTTTGCTTTTATTAGCTTGGATTCTTCCATTTTCACCCCCTCTGATGCCAGACACATCTAAACAGTTAAAAACAAAATGGGAGAACAACACAAAATTCTTATTTTCTGTACTCAAATTTAGCTTAAACTTTTAAATTATCATCCCTTTTATAAAATAATCAAACTTCAACTTTTATAATAATCAGTCTTCTTCTGCCAAACTAACTTAAATGATTCCAATTATTGATGATAAAAGGTTTTAGACACTGTGATATATTCATTATACTCTAGACAAGCATATACCTGAATTCTTATTTTCCAGCTTCATTGGAAGCTTTTGCTATGAAAACAAGGTTCAGTAAAAGGACCTGAGTCTGAGTCTTAGTTTTGCTACTTGTTAACTTTACAGCTAGAATGAGTCATTTCACTCCTTACTCCTCTGTTGCTTTTGTAAAATAAAAACAATTCACCTCAGAAGATTCTGAGAGGGCTAACAGAGATGATGTACTTATGGCAATACTTAGCAAATCATCCCCATACTCTGTTCCGATGTTTGCCCTTTCTTCTTTTTGGGGGGAAATGAGAAAAATAGCAACAATTTTTACCTATCTACTTGAAATTAGAAATAGGATAATTCATTAAACAACTACAGAAAGTTTTAGTAAATGAACAAACCTTTATAGGGTCCACAATGCTGATAACCCGAAGATCACTAAAAGCTCTGAAAACTAAGTGATTTTTTTAAACTAATTTGGTGGAAAATTCCATCTCATCCAAATTTACTTAGCAGCAAATTCTGACCAGAACTAATGTGAAACTGCTTAAGGTCTTAATTTATCTTACGTAATGTGTCTCTTCATATGCTTTTGCTGTCAGAATCTGCATTGGGGAATTAACTGCATGGTGTGAGACACATACACTATATTATCATTTCCTAAAATCTAAGAAATTCTGAATACCAAAAAAATATCTGGCAGCAATCTGTTTAAATTTTTAAACTCCAAAAATTTTACCTATAGGACATTAAAGGAGAGACCATGCCGATTAGGCCAAGGTCAGCACAGGGATTCTGACAATTATTCATCTTCTCTACTTTGTATTACGCAACTTAGAGGGGAAATAGTACTGGGCTTGCTTAGCCCCCAAATCAAGTACATGAGTAGGAAACTGATCCATTCTAAAAGAAAAATCACCGTTTTATCAAATGACAAGTTGTCAGGGATCATTAACACCTATAAAGTCATTTTTCAAACTCAGAGTTTTAAATGGATCGTACACTGAATTGAACGGCCAGAGGCTCTTTTACCTCACCCCTTCTTCCCCCTTAGTGCCTGTCTCTCAAATTCTTCCTTGGGAATTATGTCATGATTAGTAAGTCTGGGAAGAAGTTGAAGAAGGGGTGCAGGTGGGGGCGAACAATGCAAATTAAAAAAAAAAAATGAACACGACAAGAGTCCCAAGTCCTCTGAGTCATTCACAGGGAAGATCTGATATATTGCGGGTTCACAAGGAAGCTTTTCCAGAAAATCAAGTAAGTTAACTTTTAGACCTCAGCAAGTAGTTATGATGACTAAGAACTTTCCTTTATTAAACCTAAGCTGAAGGAAGGTCACAGCAAATGTTATCGCATGTCTGAAACACTAAGATATTTCATCTTCCCTGCATGTTCTACTCTCATGGGAGATTTGCTGTATTTTTGTATCAATTTTGAAGTAATTTTTATTTTCCCTTCTTAATTATCCTAGCCCTTCATGAATATAACTATCCCAATGTGGAGAAAAAGACTATACTAGCTCTGGAAAGAGATGAGAGGTATTCTCAAGGTAAATTTTATGGTTTTTCAATCACTCTCACTCTGATGGCCTTACTCAGTCATCTCAGAGAACTTTTGCCATAACATGCTGGTTTTTATTGTGATATTGCCAACAGTTTTCATTTGCACAAATTCATCTTATCAAACCTAATAACACTTTGCAAACTCTATTCTCTGCTTCGATATATTTCAAAATGATTCCCCTCATCATCCTTGATAGGGTTCTACAGCGAGGAATGAAATGGAACAAATGCAGACATTCACTCTGGGGACATATTCCAGGAAATAGCATAATATTTCTTGTGAAGTTAATTACACTGAGCACTAGTCATGCTTTACTTCCTTGTCTCAGGCTCTTAACAGTTTTTTCACAAATAGGGTATATGTTAATCCTAAATTATAAGAAAAACAATTACGTTCCTGGAAGTGAAACTATAAAAATAAAACAAATGAACTTCTAATCAAAAACTACAAACCACAAGTCTCGATAACCAAAAACCTAAAACAAATCAGAGTTGGATGTCACACTAGAAGTTATGTGTAATTTAACATTATTCCCAATGAAGGAATTCACTTGACTACTATATTCCTGAGAGTTAGTTATCCAGTTTTTTACACAAAAGCAATGCCCTTAAGAGAGGGCAGTTCTGTTTGAATTTTTTAAATACTGAGCAAAAATCTATCATCTCCTCAGTCCTAGTTTTTCCCTGAAGCCACATAAATTAATGCACTCTTTGACAGTCTCAAGTCTTGGAAGATAGACTTTACGTTCCCACAAGTCTCTTCTCCCAGTATAATGTTCCCGTTTCCTTTAACTGCTCATCACATGTAAAGGCTTCCCCACGTTTTGAAGCTGGATCCCTCTTATCCAGAAGCAGTATGGTGTCCTGAAGCGAGAACGGGCTTTACTGAAGTTAGCTAGCTTCACGAACAAGCACCACACCCTGCTTGCCTAAGGCCACACAGGAAGCTACATTATCTTCGACTTGAACCCCTATGAGAAAATAAAGGCTGAGAAGTAGGGTAGCATTGCCTCCTCCACAGGGTTGTTGTGAGGCAAGGGTGATCAAGTGCGTGTGAGAACAACTTGTAAATGACACAAAGCTTTACAAGGTTGGGGAACAGTGATGCTTCAATTCAGTAATATCTGTCTTAGATTAAGTTCCTACACTTCCTGTAATATTCTTGAAGAGAAGCAGAGCGATTTGTCAGTTGACAAGGACACTAATCTTCTAATCGGCCCAAAGACAAATTTCCCACCCACCTCTCTCTGAAACACAGGTCACACTTCTGGCTTGTGGTCAGTTAAAATCCTGGATTTCTTTATCCACATAATGATGTTGGGAAGCAAGGCTTCTCCCATTCTATGTCTTTATATTTTTTTGTACCAGATGCAAGATTTTCCATTTTCCTTGTAAAGTTTATGCTTTCAAACTTTGGATTAAATTACCTGTCAGCTTTGTGTTATGGACACATTTGATAAAAGTTATTTTATGTCTTTGTCCAGATCTTTGATAATAATGTTGAGTAGGACATGGCTAAGGACGGAGCCTTCTGGTAAACCTCTAGAGCCCTTTCATCAGCTTGACTTGAATGTTAATAAACTTTAACAATCGAAGAATTCATATTGCAGTCTAAATTCCCCCTATTTTGTTCACAAGGACATAAGATTATCTGTCAACAGTCTTGCTGAAATCTGGATATAATATGCCAACAGCATTTTTAATCATACCAACCAGAAAATGAAAATGACTTGCGCACCAGTGAGGGTCTAACTAGGCAAACAGAAACAATTTACACATATCTAGCCGAGGAAATTTAATGCAGGGAATAAGTTGGTTACACAGGCCATGAAGAACTGAGACACTCAAACAGGAGGTGGTGAGGCAACCCAGGGATTAGCTATAGCAAAAAGCCAAGGTAGGCACAAGAATTGCTACTGAAGCCCAGGGACTGGGTCCCCGGTAGAAGGTGGCACTGTGGTGGGCCTGTATGGGGAGAGCTGGACGCATGAAAGAGATGCTGTCTTTGCTGGACGTCCAGCCCTCCTCATCTCTGCACCACCCGGCCTCTCTTTCCCTCCCTTCCACTAACATCCCACCAGCGTCTTTCACTAGCTGAACCCAGCTGGAAGTCAGGGGACACAGGAACCCAGGAAAGGCAGTCTGCAGCCACCTGGAATATAAAGTGAGCACACAGGGGAAACAGACTCTGGCCCAGCACATCTGACAATGACTTTTTTCAGGAAGACGTTGATAATTTCCAGTTTTTATCTCCTTTTCTATGAGTTCCAACATTATGTTCTTAGAAAGAATTTTCAAAAGTCTCTAGGAATCAGCAGTCTATATTTCTACATGACATAAACAGAACCTGGAAATAGTTCTGGATGTAATAAGTCTTAGACAATGCTGTTACTCTTACATGTGTGCAATTTCTATACTGAAAGGCAGTCGCAAAAGGCAGGGGTTCTAGAGCCAGATTGTGTAGAACTGTAGACTGAGAAGTTCATTTCCTCTAAGTTTTTCTGAGCCTCAGCTTCCCAATCTATAAAACAAGACTGTTAGTGGTATTTGTCTTAGGAATTCTGGGAGGTCCACTGAGGTGTACATGTATCGAGCTTAAATTGGTGTCTAGTACAAAACAAGAATATATTGTGACAAGCATCTCTCTGGAGCCTTACACCATTTAGAATAGATGTTGGCCGTTAGTAGTAGTAGTAATATTCATATTGGTATCATTAACAGCGTATCATGACACTAGTGGACTAACTGCTTTACTCTAATTTTTCACTGTAGTGTTGAATGAGTCTGCAGTTGAAAAAGAAACATATAAAACAAAATTAGATTCAGGAAGATCTTAAATCAGTTACCCTTCAAGAAGCAATTCTTAATTAAGCTCAGTTCCACTTTTGGGTACCAGCATATCTACTTACACCTACTTTGGGTGCATATATCAACACTTCAGTGGGATTTAATAAAGTGCATACACACCACATTATCTAACTATGCAAGAACGTGTGCATAGGTAAGCTCACGGTGGACACACAAGAACACAGATGTGAACTCAAGTGAATCAAACTGCATTATGGGAGCACAGAGTTAATGTCTGTTATTAATTAGTCAGGCTGCCCTTAACAGAAGGCTGGTTGTTAATCAGGCCCTGAAACAAAACACACCTTAGTAAATGACAATTTATTCTATTATTATTTTAAATTGAACAATCACTTTCTTTTAAAGTGAGAATGTAAAATCACCTGCAGTGCACCTGCTGGATGGACTTCCCATGGCTGTTTTCATAAAAGTTAAAATGTTAATGTTTTAAATTAAATGTCGGGCATAAATATTTGATATCGATGGTCTATTCCCTCAGGTACTACTCTATTTTTTATAACTGTAATTCACGGGGTACAAAATGTTTCCTGTTCACCTTTGTATTCTTGACCAGGAGTATTCTAGTGCTAGCACCTACCTTCAAAACAAATACATTCAACAGATAATTGTATTAAACTGAATGGTTCATTAGTTCCACAATAAATGATGAGCCTAAAATGCACTCTGATTCATACCAGGAAAGAGTTAATGTACAAGTCCACAGGAAGGCAATGCTAACTGTGACCCTGCTGTGGTTGGCCTAGACCAGCAGTCACACCGTCCTTAGCTGTGCTACACAAGAGCACCAGAGAAAAATTAATCATCAATGTTTTAATTTTCCTTCTGACAGTATTTAAACTTTTTTTTTTAAATTTTTATTTATTTACTTTTAGAGAGAAGGGAATGGAGGGAGACAGAAAGGGAGAGAAACATTGATGTGAAAAAGAAACATCAACAGACTACCCCTCGCACACCCCGAGCCGAGGACCTGGCCAGCAACCCAGGCACGTGCCCCAACTGGGAACCAAACCAGTGATCTTTCAGTCTCTGGATGATACCTAACCCACTGAGCCACACCAGTCAGGGCTAACTCTTGACAGTATTTAAAAAATTTTAACTCGGACAACAGTGAGGCTTCTCACTGTTTTATGTAATCAGAATGGCACATCACTGATGTGCTAAAAGAAATGTAACTCAAGAAATATAACTCACTCCCAAAAGAAAAACAAAAACTAGGATGTTAAAACTGATATCCTAAGGATGTACATGTTGGATGGAAGTAGAGAAACTATACTCTTAAAAATGACTGCAAAGAAAAAATGCGACAGAATATTGAAAGGGTGAGATAAAGTGGAGAGACGATTTTTTTTATGTTCTGAGGTTCAAGGAGGTTGTCATTTTCAGTTCAGGTAAGACCGTATTTTAGGTGCAGGGCTTGTTACTGAGGACTTGCCTTAAAGACATAATAAATCTATGTACATTAAGATTTTATCTCTTTGAATCAAAGACATTTTAAAATGTATTCCTTTGTTCAGAAGTTAAGGTATCAATTCATTTCTTAATACATCCAGCTTTAAAAGACTTAGAGAAATGGCTATGGAAAAATAATCAAGTGTACTAGGTAACACCACAGAAGTACGGACCCTCTAACTGGTACAGAGAAATGCGTAAGTGGTTCCAAAAGATACCACACCATATTATTTCATTCTTAATTATACTTTTCATTCACTGTCTAGCACAAAGGCACCAGCCAGATTAAAAACAAGGCAGCATGAAAACAGACCCACTGACACCAATCAAGAAGTTTCAAAATCTCTGCTTTTTTTAGTACTAAACAAATGTTTTGCAGCCAAGGTATGTTTACAATCATTTTGTACTGGCTTATTATCTGCCAAAGCAGTGTAAACATAACCTAAGGATGGCATTTAGCAGTGTTTTCCAAGATGAGCATTTTTCCCATAACTCAATAAAGCCAGAGTGGTTTTTTTTAGCCATAAAACTAGCTGATGGTTTCAGAGAATAAAGAATAGCATCACCGCTAAAAGATTCAATTTTACTTATTATAAAAGATAGCTGGTCACAGAACAGCGGTCCAAGTGTCTCTCAACACTACAATCTGGGCATATTAAGTAGTTTACAACTTCGTTTGCTGAAACAATTAGGGCAAGTGAAACGGTGGTTTAAACGTTTCTCTTGGCCCACTCTTTCTTCAGAAATGGTACCATCTCTGAGAAGCCCAAATGGGGTGGGGGCAGCCTGTGCTCCAGAAGGCTAGCTACTAAAGGAGGTCATCAGGTGTACTCCTGTATGCCAGTTCCTCGAAAAGTAAGCGTGTGCAATGTGGGAATGAAATGCACCGTTTTAGGAGTTTTCTAAAAATGACACACAACTCTGCCCAAAAAGAAAAGAAACACACCACTTTCAAATAAGAAGCCCCTTCAAGTAAGTATCAGAATTCAGTTATGTGATGACAGTGAAGGGGAAGCTGAGGTACAAGCTGCACACTCAGATTCTGGGCTTCAGGGGGTTACAAGAGGATGAAGGGATAATGCACATCCATGATAAATGAGGACACAACACAGAACCTGAAGTCACAGCTCAGTGTGACACCACCTACAGCTGGTGGTGGTAGGGAATGCTACTGTGATTGGAGGGATGGGATCTCCTACTTTTTTCATTACGGGATATAATTTCTGTAATTTTATCATAATTCAGGTTTTCTTAAAGTGAGCCATAATCTCCCACAAGATTTCATTTTTATGGATACTAGAACAGATCTGTATTTGTTTTCAATTATAACTGGCTCCTGCAAGTCAGACTGTAAGAAAAGCTAGAGAGGAGTCGAGGCCTCTGAAAATGCTTCCATCTCCTTTGATAAACAGGGTTAAGGTCTCCAGTTCCCTGGGACCCACCAGATCTACAATCTTGGGTTTTATATACAAGGAGTGTCTGGGGATATCCAGCACCCTCCTCCTTCAACATTGCCTTAACACACAACTGATTTCATAAAGAGGAATGTACAACACAGACGGCAAGGACCACCGGCCACCTTCAGCAGTGCTGTGGTGGCCATTTTCAACCTTCCTTCTGGGCTCGAGGAACACAGGTCTCTGCTCTCCAAACTCAATTATTTACCTCGCTGGCCATCCCCTCTCTTGCTGACCGTTTTAGTACTGGATTTCTTCAGTTATCCCTCCTCACCTCAGCATCTTTCCTCTTCGTTCGTACTATTGGGCTTCCTCTTTGTCCACGAACACCCAGGCTTCTTCAATAGAGCTCCAAGGTCAGGGCCAAACTTTGGGAAGTCATTCATTCCCACACACTCAGGTTCTGAGGAGAAGTCACCTCTCTGACACCCCTTTTGCTTTGCCTCTCACATCAACTCAATCATCCAACTGAGTCCCATGCAACTTTGCTGGTGTCTGTTTCTGTCTCCTGTTCCCACTGCCAGCTCCCCCTCTCCTGGTTCCTGTCTTCTCACACCTGGATGTCCACAGAGGCTTTCTACTCCATTCTACACACAGCTGCCAAGTGTCTCTTTAAGCACTGCTTTTGGCACTGCGTACATTTGCCCCAAATCTTCAATGGCTCCTGCATTATGTTCAAGGAGAAATTTCTTTGCGTCACCATACACACCCTGCTGATTCCAACTTGCAGCTACACTCTACCTTCACCTTCCATACATCCCCTGCACGCCTGCTAGTCTGACCTACTTGTCGGCTACTCCTATCACGTTTGTCTGACTTTGATCCTTTGCTGTGGCCTTCTCCCTCCAGTGAATTATGCACAGGTCACGACCTCGACTGAGTATGGGTGGTCAGGTGTAAAAGAGCGAGGTGGACAAGTGGGTGCTGGCAATGACTTTTGGCCTCAGAAGGGAAAGGAGAGGATGGTCACATTTGTATAGCAAACACCTCTACAAGGGGACAACCACCTATTAGTTCTGAACAACTGTTCTTATATGCAGGAAGGTTAGTCCAGTGTTTTCAGATCTTTAAATCTTCAAGAGAAAATAAGAAATTTGTATTTACTCAAAATCTGTCATTTTAAAATACCGTTTTAGCTGCTAATTCAAATGTGAACTATAATACAGGTCAACAAATCATGGGCCAAACAAAGCAACTCTGCAAGCTGGCTGCCAGCTTCGACCTCTTCCCTAACAACTCCTTCAACACCCATCCTCATGCTCGCTCCCCGGTGCTGGTCCCCAGAACACTCCTGCTGATGCTCCTTCCTCCCTTTCTGGTTTTACACATCCACTTTGTGTGGCCCTCATCACTCAAGTGGAACTTTGTCTTTTCATTGCATGCTCCCCTGTGACACCATTTGCACTATTTATCCCTTAACTTTTTCTATCTCACTTCTTTGCAAGTGAAGAACAAGTTCCTGGGGGACAGGAGTCAACCACTGTAATTTCCTAAAGCCTTCACGGTATCTTCCAAATTTCACAAATACGCACTTATTTAAGTGCCTAAGATGTATCGTGGCAGTTTTAAAATTACAGATGCTTTTAAAAAAGGAAATATCAGCTCCATTTTTGACAGCAGTCTTGAACAATCTGTCATCTTGTTCAGCTGTATACACAGGTGTAGGAGTAAGCTGTCGTCCACAGGGCCTCCTGTAAGGTGCAAACTCCTACAACAAGCAACCTGCAGTCTCTGATATGCATCTAAAACAAGCTACTGGAGTAGCCCAGTGCTGAAGAGCCCTGGCGGTGGGGACACACTGCCTAGGTTTCTACTGAGGCCCTAACACTTCCTGTCTACATGACCTTAGGGAAAGCACAAAAGCTCTCTGCCCTTTTGTTTCCTAATGTGTGAAAGAGGAATGGTAACAGTGCCTGCCCTTAGAGGATGGATGTGAGAATTCAATAAGTATATATAAAGTAAGTGTCTAGCACACAGGAGATAATAAATGGTAGGCAATAAAACTTGCAATTAAAATCCTGAATCTATAAAAGAACGCATAAAATTATTTCAGAAAAATTAGAAGACAAACAGTAATAATTTTAGGCTTATGCTCCAGCCCCTAGTGGCACACCAAAACACCAGAACTGTACCTAGATGTAAAGCATTCCTGTACCACTGACTCTAGAAGAAGGCTCCCAGGTCACCTCATCATCATCATCATCACGTGTGCAGGAAGCTTCAGTAGCCTCACTGTTATCGGCATGGAGTAGACCCTCCATAATTATTGGTCCTTAGAATAAATGAATAAACTCTTCCATTTATTATACTAGGCAATTTTGGTACCAGAGACCTTCAAGCGTAGAAATATTCTTTGCTAAAATGTACAGGTAAAGATGTCTCTGAGTGTCTTCCAACTATAGCAACTATAATACACAATGATCTCCAGGGGATGCTTTGTTGCTGTGCTGATCTTTACATGACCTGACCTAATTAATTTCAAAATGAAAGGAAACACAATACATTATACTAGTATCTGTGCCAATTAAGAAACTGATTAACTGAACAGTATGAACCTCATGGAGGTTCAAACATAAAGGACTATATTTTTTCAATTCCCTGACCTCAGCAGCGCTAAAATCTCCTTTCCTAGTTGGAATAATTCCTAAAAAACACCTGGAACAGATCCCAGAATTTTCAGGTCACTTTCAGCTATTAACAATCAATCCAGTTTAAAATGACAATCAAATGCTCAAAGGGTCTTCCCCAGGGTATGGTCCAGGGTCCAGGGAAATGGACAGGGGCCCAGACAATACCAAAACTGAGAGCAAGGGCCCATCCAAGTCTCTTTGTGTTTTCTGTCAACTTCTCCAATTTTCTTTCTGCCTGCCCAAGTAGGCACAGGGCCCAGCAATAAATATAGGCCTGTAATATTTCTTGCCTCTCACCGAAGAGAAGACATTTCTTGCAAGCAACAACCTCTTTCTTTGGGAGGTCTCATTCATGCCTCCTCTCATGCCAGCCTACAGGAATGGAACTGGGGAAAGGTGAGCAGCTAATTCTTGGGTTGGCTGCTTCCTGGCCCTTTCCTCACATGGCCTACAGCTTCTGGTTTGGAGGACAGAAGAAATGGTGGAGGTAGGACTAAATGCCCATGGTTATGTCTTTTTTTGTCTGTTCCTGCTAACTAACTCAACATAAGATGGAATGGCCTTGTCAGGGGACACCGAGTGCAGGGATGACATACAAAGTATTTAATAGACAGGGGTGCACACCAGTCAGAAGGGGTGTGGTCTCAGGGCCGAACAGGGTCCTCTAGTTGCTGGAAGGATCAGGGATGCTGGCAGCATTGCTGTAAGGGTACTCAGTGCATTTGGGTCATGGTCTTTGTACTAACTGCCAAGTATTTTAGTGCCAGGACAGCTGTACTGATGCAAACCAGCTGAACATCACTCCTGTTTATGGGAGCGCACCAGAGTGTCCTGAGCAAAGTGGTCTCTACTGAATACTTCCTAATGTGTGAGCCTGCCCTTCTATCCCAGGCTAGCTCCCTGCCAGCCCCGCCCCCCTCACTGTCCCATGGCCTCTAGTCTGATCAAGCTGAACTACTTTCTATTTGTCCACTTGACCCTGGAAAGTCACACATCTGTGCAATGCCAGAAAAGAGTGCAGCAGGCCATTCCAAGTCTCTGCCTGCTGCCAACCTCCTCCAGTTCTTTTTTCGCCTGCTCAGAGAGGTGAGGAGGACAGCAGTAAATCTACGTCTAAGACATTTCTTGCTTCTTGCAGCTTCTTGCCACTTCTTGCAGGTCCCACTCCCAATCTTTAACAGAGGTTCTCTGAGAGCTGCCTCCTTCCTCAGAGAAAAAAGCCAAAATATTCTAAATGACTGGATAGCCTACGATATTGCCCCACTCATTGATGACTTGAGGGTTAGAGCGGGGATGAGAGGAAAAACCTTGGCAGTAGTAAATATATAGAATGGTAGCTGAATTAGGCCATGTCTTCATAAATCCCTTGAGGGTTAGAGCGGGGATGAGAGGAAAAACCTTGGCAGTAGTAAATATATAGAATGGTAGCTGAATTAGGCCATGTCTTCATAAATCCCAACAGCAGGGACTGACCCAGATTGAGTGTGGTTTCTTGAAGGCTTTCCCTTTGGGATATGCAAATGTAGAGCTGTTCTTTCAGATTTCAGACAATACCACCAATTCTGACCAAAAGAAAAATACTCATCAAAACCCTGTTATACTTATTTAAAGAGGCACCCGACATAATTAATAAATGTTTTGTTCAAGAAAAATGAGCATCAAGTACACATCAGATTAAAAAATTGAGGAAGCTTATTTCTACTGGTGATTATTCAGAGATGCTGATTAATCCATTGTGCACATATTTATGTTTAATTAGAAACTGGGAAGGCTTTAGGATGTTATTCTAAAACATAATCTATTAGCATTATGGCATCATACTCACATGGTAGATATAAAGTGAGATTTTCTTGGTAAATTTTTTTTAGCGACCTTGTTTCATCAAAAGCATATATTTTCTACTCAGCTGTTATAAGAAACTAAGTCTGAGTATAAGCTGATTTGCTGTAATTGCAATAGCCTTATTGCTGTCATTTTACCCCTTTAAATTACGATACCAGCATTGAAACATCTGTTAAACCATAGCATCTGTTTCATATTTGGGATGCATCCCTACAAATTAGAAGAGTGTTCTTTTTAATGAGCTCAGATTTAATAGGAAATCCTGTTTTTTATGACTTATGCAAAAGAAAGAAAATAAGACAAATTCATTTCTCTAACATCACCCCTCCACAGCAAAGTACCTCAAAGGTGTATACTTTTTAAATACATTACTGTTTCATAAAGATATATTAATATCAAAAGGTTGTTTTCCAATTTAGTGTTTAAATAAAAAAGCGAATGTATCCATTTATCTATCATTGGATACACGTAGGTTGCCCCCACATCTCGGCTACTGTAAATAGCACTGCAATGAACATAGGGGGTGCATGTATCTTTCGAAATTAATGTTTTTTTCTTCTACACTTAAATAAAAAATATAAACCCTATGTATGTGTTTGTGTATGTGTGTATACACATACAACCAAGAAATGAAGAGAGGGCTACACACCCCTATTATTCAAGAAAAACAATCACTGCTTCCAAATAAACTGTCTAGACCATCTAGATAGTCTTAAAGATGTTAGACAAATTCGTGTCTCTCGGTCCCTCTGTTTACTAAGTCTTGTTTATAACTCTAACTCCAAAGGCACATTTGTTGCCAGATTCTTACCGTTTGAATTCTACCTGAAGTAGTACTTTGCTACTGACTTAACCAGTTCTTTTTAACACTATTCCCTGTGGTCTTCAGAAGTTTTCTAGTCATTTTTAGACCTCTATTTGGTCTGCATTTGTCTTACCCAAGAAGCATCATGTCAGCTTAATGTCAGACAACTATGGGTTAGTTTGCTCTATTGTTTACGAGGAGGGACCCAAAAACCCCAAAATTTATATATAGAAAAATTGTGTATTTATTCTTACATGTTTAAACTTCAGTCACATTCAAAGTATTCTCCATGTGATGCAGTATATCTACAGAGATCTTTTTTCCACTGCTCAAAATAGTTTTTGAACTCATCAATTTTGATGCCTTTCAGTGCTTTTGCCGTTTTTTGTTTTACCTCTTCTACATCGGCAAAACATTTCCTCCCTTTGAGAACTTTCCTCATCCAGGAAGACAAAAAGAATGTTGCTCGGCATGAGATCAGGTGAATGGGGGATGGGGCAGGGGGGTCAAACTGGTTTTGGTCAAAAACTGCCGAACACTCAGTGTGGTGTGGACAGGTGGGCTCATAAATCACCCGTCATGAAATGGGCAAAAGTGTTGAAAGAGTCTTCAAAAAAAAAAAAAAAATTCACTGAAGCGGAACGCAGCCTCTCACAACAACTCCAGCTGGTATATTGCTACAGATGGGTTCCTAGAACACTCACCTAGTGGGGGAAGCCTGTACTACAAGGGGCCTGTCCTCCAGTAGATAATTCTGGGATTTTGGGTTTTTTTTTCCCTTTACTGTTTCAGGCCTTTGTATTTTTATATTTCTAATATATATCTGGTTAGACTTTAAAAGCTTAATGTTAAGATATTTAAAACTCCTACATTTTTATGATACAAGCTACCATAACATTTAGAAGAATGACAGGTCATCCCATTAAGTTAACAAACTACAAAAGATTTATAAAAGAACTGTATCACTCAGAAAAAAACAAAAAACAAACAAAAAAACCCTCAAGGGGAACTCATGAGGAGGAAGCCAGAAACAGAGAGAAAAGAAAAAGTTGATATTGTAAGAGACTTCTGGTCGCCCGCTTCTGTACCTCCTAACTTGTCTCACCGACAGAAAGAACTGTCACTATCGCGCCCGGGCGCTAAAGAGAGATGTGTCGTTCGCATGTTCCCTTCGGGACGAGCAGCCACAGCTTGGCAGAGAATGTCACTGCTCTGGCCCACCCTAAAAACAGCAAGCCTGGCCTCTTCCTCCCCATGCCGTCCCCACCAAACGAGGGTTCTGTCACTTACAGGATTTACGAAAACATTTTCTAGTTTGCCAAAGGAATTTTAAATCCATGTCCCATCACACGTACAACTGATATGTGTTATGAAACCAGACTTTCCAACATGTCATTTGAGTTCTTCACTAAAAGCACCAAAAATTAAAACATCAACCACCTGGTATAAAAAAAGCAGTGCATTGTAGAGATTTATAGATGTTATAAGAGAATCAGTGAAGAGGAAAATGACCTGGGCCATTCTTCTGGGTTCAGACTGGATTTATTTAACCAATCTGAGAGAGACAAAACTGACCTTATTTTAAAATACCACCCGTGAAAAAGATTTTGCAATTTCCCTGGGTAACCTTTTTCAATGCTTAAGGACTTTCAGCAGCAACACAACTTTCTTTCCCCCCTAAATTAAAGGGTAAGTCTCTCATTGTTGAAAGTTAGATACAAAACACTGTAGGGTCAAAGGTGAGATGTACGGTTTAAGGAATAGGGTTATGATTGTCTTTTTGCGATTTCTGCCTCTGCAGGGCTTATCTCAGTGTATTCTTAGAAACTTGCCTCTGCCAGCTGAAAGAGTGCAGACTTTCCACAGCGTTTTACAGGGTCGGCACCGCCCAAATGCGAAGTGTTCGAAGAAATCTGTATTGAAAGCAATTCACATAAAGAATATTAATTGTGATATCAGAATCCTTACTTCTCATTCATACACATTCAGGAACTTTCCTTAGTTTATGAGAACAGCAGTGCTCCCAAGTACCAAACAATTTGAAATGTGGCATGCTTGAGATTATGATTTTGAAACTAATTTTAGTAAATAATCCCCAAAATAGTAACAAAAAGAGGTATGACCTTGGTGGCTGTTTAATGACGACGACTATTATTATCTTTTATATTCTAGGCTTTAAATTTAATTCTCTAATCTTATAAGGAGACAGGTATTTCCATTTCTATATAAATATCAACTCATCAAGTGGTCAAATATAAAAAAGTTATTTAGAGTCCATTTGTATTTACCAAAGCAATTAGTTAATTTTTCTTAACGACTATATTCAGGAGCCCCGAGGAAAGAACATCAAGTCAGATATTTTTTTTTGGAGAATCCAGTATAAATGTCCTAGGCAGGATGGCAGGAGCTGGGGAAGCTAAGAATATTATATAAAACACTGGCTCTGGCATTGAAAGTATGCTCTAATGTACACCCAAATCTGAGTAAGTTGTACAACTAAGGACCTATTTATAGTACACACACATTTACGGTACACATACATACAACATTATGTTGACTGCTCACTCTCCAAGTTTGGCTGAAACCGCAGCCAGGCACCAACAACAATGAACTAACTGCACACTATCCTTTCTCTTTTTTATATGAAAATTTCATTTCAGTTTCTAGCCTAACTCCATAAGGAGCTGAGAAAGACATGTTAAAGATCTTCATACAAAGCATGCTTCTCCTGGAGAAATTCTGTCATCATTAGAGCAGCTAGCTGGATTTTTGTATTCTGTGTGATTCCAAATTCTTTCTCAGTTTTAAGACCGAGGTATTTCTTAGTTCAGTGTAGGAGGCAGGCCTGCCAGTCCCGCAAGGAGAGCTGTCGGCTCCAGGAGAGACTGGGTGCTTTGTTGCTGGAGGGACTTCTCCCTAGACCACCTGCTGCGTAGAGGCAGGTTTTTAATAAGCTACGTGGGCTACTTTGAAGGGCCTAGAGTAATAAGTTTTAAGGACTTTTTCTTCCTAGGTACTGCCATTTTTAACAGAGTCTTGTCCTGTTCATCCCAATCTTACTTTTTCTTTAGAAGATCAATTTATGGGGCTCAGTCTTTCTGAAGTTTAGAAAAATTTCCTCTAACTGAATTTTCTGATATATGCTATTTCTACTTTTTCCAGACAAGTTGAATTCAATTACTCACCTTATCACTAGACTAAGAGAAACAAACACATTAATATAACCACCGATTCTCGGGGACTTGAGAAAATGAAGAGCCGAAGATGAATGCCAGGCCCTTGAACCAAAGTTGTGTAACAGAAAGAACATGGCTTTTGTGTCGGGCAGATGTGCCTCCATTAACTTTCTTCTGTGTGGACGTAAGCAAATAATTAAGCCTTTGAGCCTCATTTACCTCACCTTCAAAACAGAACCAATAATACCCGCCCCATATTATGTTGTGAAGATTAGATTTTATGTTGACGAAGAGTTTGGCATAGTGCTAAGCCCATATTATACTTTCAATAAATGATGCATTTATTAGTAATAAGGATCTAACATTATTAACACTAACAAACATAGACTCTTTTAGTACAAGTCCAAAAATTAGTTACACACTGAAAATGTAACAGAATAAAACAGTGCAATGTCAGAGGATAATTAGTACTTAATACTTAGAAGAATATTAAATCTGTCACATAACTATACAACACTCAAGAATTACTGAAGGACAACAAGCTGGGTAGAGGGCTGCACGGATGGCCCAAGACACTGTTTCTGCTCTTCACTGGCTCCCTCTGCTGTCACTTTTGCTGCTGTGGTTAACCCATCTGCTCCCTGACTCTGCATGTGTTTGCTCACTTCCATAGATCCTACGCCTAATGCAGTGGCTGTGTTATCTGCCACCTGAGTTTATGCTCGGCTGAGTCAGGGCTTGAGAACTGTTCTTTGCCTTTCAAAAGAAACCACTGATGTTTAGAGTAAGAACAATTTTTCTCATTGCCCTTGGGAGGGTTTTTATCTATTTTTAGGTATAGGGCAGTGTTTTAAATGCTCAAAGTTGCTGGAAACCTGATCTCCAAAGGATCATGTGTAGGGAAGGATCAATGTATTTTAACCCAGAATTTATATAACCATAAAATTTTTATAGTATATCTTAGTGACAAGATACGCTTTCTAGGAGTCGCTGGCTTATTAACTGGGGTGGGAGCCAAAAATCCCCGAATGTATGTTAGTGCCCATGGCTTGAGCTTTGTCTCGACTTCTGTGCAGCACCCCACATGGCTGACCCTCCGGGAGGACTCTTTTCTGGGCTTGTATTACTGCAGGGTCCTTGTTTTCCTCCTACCTCTCAGGCCACTCCTTGTTCTCCTTTGCTGGCTCTCCCTTCTACAGTGATCCCTTAAACAGTTCTCCTCAGAGTTTCACCTTAACACCTCTCTCTTTTTACTTGTACATTTTTCTCCAATGATCTTGTCTACTCTGACAGCTTAATATAAGCATAGTTTGTGCAATGCCCATTTGTTATTCCACTGTTCACTCCTACCCTCCCCCCCATTTTTTCCATTTAAAATACATGCGTCCTTTTAAGTAAGAACAACATCGTTAATATAAGATTTTCAGTGACTGACCAGCTGAGGGCAGGCGTACACGTTATGTTACACTCCTGGGTAGAGGTGGTGGGCCACACTGAACAGTACGGTCGTGGCTTTGCTTTTTAGTTCCCTGGAACTGATGGTGCTTGACAATCTGTTAACTCTAATGGAGTCTCTCCTCTGGTTATTACGAATGTTTTGATAAAAAAGGTTTGGTGGAATAGTACCTGAGGTACAGCAAAAGTGCAAGAAAAACTCTCACACTGTGGATGTTAATCTGCTGACTTTACAGCTGGCCTGAGGCAGGACAGCATGCTATGGAAACAGGTGCTAAAGAGCAAAGGCAAACTGGGTCGTGGTGATGTCTTCTGCAATTACAAAGGGTCTCGTAAACATCATACCCTGGGAGGGGATGGCCAATAATAATTGAGTGAGTAAGTGACTCAAAGAACCAAGGAACAATGTGAGAGGACGACTCTACCTTACCTTAAAAGAATATTAATGCTTCCAATGAAACATAACACTCTCACACTGACTAACTGTGGTGTGAGTATACGGTGGGGTTCTTTAGTGTGATATTCTGTAACACATCGAGAATGTCATCATGAAAACAAATGCCTTAAATTTGCACCTATTGCTTACATTCACTTGTGCCAATGCCTTAAATTGGCGTATTTGTCTGAGTCATCCAGATTAGCCCTCTGTCTTCAGAGTAAATGTGTAATTTTTCAATGCGAAGATATGCTCTGAGTGTAAAGTCGGCCACAGAGCAGAGGAGAGAATATGGTCATGGTTTTCAGATATGTTAAATAATGGAAGAAGACAAGTGCTCCCTTCTGGCAGCACTTTTGGTTATTAGCCTTCAGTAAATGAGATCTAAAAAGTGATGGATGCATTAGTCTACCTGTAAACAACAAAAGATGCAGATAAAAAACTCATTCTAACCAACTTAATGAATAGGGGCCTGGAGCAGAGTGATGGCACTTCATATGGGCCCGGCTGAATCTACCTGAGTTGTGAGTTGCAGTAAGGAAAGGGAGACAGGTTGACATGCTGGGGGCCGGGGCAGGCAAACAGGTTCTGCATTCGATATGTCTAGATCTTATAAAGCTGACATATTTTCTCCCTTTAAATGTAAGCATTTGTGAGGAACCTACAAACAAAATGTTCTTTATTCAGTATCATGGTTCCATACAGGTTAACTTCGATAAATATTAAAACTTATCAGATTTGGTTAAGAAGGAAAAATATCCTTTTCATCTTGCAAGGCAGAGAATTAGGACTCAATGGGAAAGAAAAACATTTTCAATTTAAAGAAATGCCCAAGGCTTATAGTTTTTAAGAGGTGTGTTTCTAGGATAATGACATTGCACAATAAATGACCCATGGCCAAGAGGAGATCTAGCTAATCTCTTCCTGGAGTTACCAACATTTATAAATTAAATTAGCAGCAATGGGCTCTAAGAATTTTGCAAGCCTGATATTAAAATGATATTATAGCTAAACACTGTTAAAGCGTAAATTGATGACTAAATTATATTAAAAAAGAAAAACGTACTTTCCTCCATGTATACAGACTAGGACTGGGATGGGGGGGGGTGTGTGGAGTGGCCCACTGGGAAATTTCCTGTTACCTGCCCATTGCTTCCTCACTTCCTCTTTCACCTACATGGTCCCAGAGACACTAGGAACTGCCTTAAAAATGACAAACGGACCACTTGCGGTAAAAATTGTAAGCTACAGAACACTGGTTTCCAACTCGTGTTTCCTGACAGGAGACTTTTTGGAAATGCAAGTTCTCAGGACCCACTCTAGACTCAGTAAATCAAAAACTCTGGGGGTGGGGCTCCACGATCTGTTTGAATAAGACTTCAAGGAGACTCTGGTGTTATTTGAAGTTTGAGAACCCCTACAAAGACTAATTAAAACAAGAATTTCTAGAGTCTTTGTGTTTTCTCAAAGGTGATGGGTGTCTTATGAAGTAATTAGAAGAGCTTTAGGGATATGATCACAGTAATTACAGCCTATTCTGTTTCTGCAATGTATATATATGCTCATAGCCACTTTTAGTAGATAATTTTATTAGTTCATCCAATTAGGTCTTGTTTAGTTTTAAATAAACCAGCCCTGTATTAGGCTGACAATAAGGTCAACTCAAAGAATGTTAAGAGACTGAACCTTACTTAGGGTTCTCTTGGGTCAGCTGAAAAGTAACCCAACAGGGTATATATTGGAGAGAATCAAGTATTTCTCTTATATAATCACATACAACATTTACAACTCAATAATGAGAAATGTAATAATTTGTTTAATTTGCTTAGGAATTAAAGGGCTCATATCAGCCTAGGCAAAACACAATAGGAAAAATAACAATCTGAGTTGGGAGGGAGAATTGTTTTTGATTTTAGGGCAAAACATTTTATTTTGCTTTTTCCATCATGCATGCCTTCCTCTGTTAAAATTCCCTGAAACAACAACTAATAAGTTTCCAAGTCAACTTTTTAAAGCTTCCTCAAGTCATCCATAGGTCCCATGGTCAAAAACCGGAAGCCCTCAGGAGATAATACTATTAAGTAGAGGGGTGACATATGGAAATGTCTCCTTGTACAACTCCCAAGTCAGAAGTTTTTCTCTTCCTTAGAGGGTAAAAAGAAATCTCCTTGTGCTCTGAGGAGTGAGTACACTGAGCAGTAAGGACAAATTAACTTGTTTAAGAGGGGCACAAAACCTCATCCTCCTGAATCACGGGACAGAGGCTGTTTCATCATCAGACTGATCCTTCAGAGTTGCCCAGGGCTTCAGGAGCCCCTAACAAATCTGATGATGATATTGCTTAAATGCCAATCATGCTGGGTGGTGATAACTGTTCGAAATGCACCAGCACCTGCTAAGCTCTCTCAGACTCACGTTTTAAATTAAGTTGAACACTCTTGGTAGTTATGTAAATATGAGGTGTGTCGAAGATGAGCCACTGTGTTTCTAAAATTCACGCTTAGCGTGTAGAATTTAATCAAATAGAATATGTGGCAAATACATTGTTTTGAAGGAAGAGCTTCTAAAAAGTTGGATGGTATTGGCTCAAGTATCAAGATTAAAGATAAATTTAGTCACCAATGCTAAATTCATTTTCAACTCTTGAAAAGGGTATTAGCATCAAATATATGGATGTCAACAACTGGAGGAAAGCAAGGAAATATGAAACAAAACTACTTCCCCAGACAGTGGAAATGCCCTTTATCATAAGGAAAAATTATAATGAATTCTTAATTTATTCAGGTTCATCCAGCAGATTGTGCTTCATGAAATGATCCCATTCTATTTTGTGTTTGCGGCTTCCCCAGCAGAGCCACACGACCCCTGCGGAGGTGAGGCCGAACGGATACGCGAGCCAGCTGCGGGTCCAAAGCCACAGTGCCCGGTACAGCCGCCCCAAGAGGAAGCGGTACTTTTTTGTAATGTAAGGGCTGGAAGTTATTTTTCTCATTTTCAAAGTAAGATGCTGGGTTTTCTCCTGCATCGGGAGAAAAGGACATCATTTTATATTTCATTTATGCAGCACTCTTTATTCAATGAATCAAGGTGATTCAATACATCAATATTAAACAGGATAGTCCCGCTTGTCATTTTCCCTCGACCCTATACAAAACTGCTCAGTTTATGAGATGTATTTTTTTTTTGGATGGAATTAATAAAAAGGAAAAGGGGGGAAGATCTAAAGTAGAGAGCATTTTATTTTCAAGAACTATATACATTTTATTATCTGTCATGTAGTGCTCATTAGAAATGGGCCTATGGTGGAAGCCAGGGCTTTGTGGCAAAATCAAGCGTATCAGGTTTGCCTCCTAATCATTCTAAGCAAAAAAGACGCTCTTTAGTGTGTGCTCTCTCTCTGGCTGACAAATCAAAGAAATCTGAGATCCTGCAAGAGCTGACCTGACCCAAGCCTGGGATTGAACACTAATAAAAATACTGGCTGAAGCTACACCACAGCGAAAGCTAAGCACCGATGATTTAACAGATCAGATTCACCACTGCATTTGCTGTGAGAGTTATTCATGATTTACAGCATATAATCTCACTATTACAAAAATTTACTCAATTGGGATCCTATGGACTTCCTGTTGATAGCAGTTTTTCCAAGCTATAAAAATAAATTAAAACAAGGCAAAAATGAAATAAAGAATTACTGAAAAGTGTTTATCCTGAATGAACTCTTCAACAGATGGCTATAAAATGGGTATAAAATCTGACTATGATTATAGCAAAGACAGCAAACAGCAATAAGTATTGTTATGTGTATTATGTTAGGAATGGCAAGAGGCATGCTAAAAGTTCACTATATGTTATTAAAACTTCATTCCAGTATTTCCTGAGCTCTACATTTTCTGAGCCCAATAAACATTTTAAAAAAGAAGACAATACCTCTGCAAACTGAAACAAGGCTGATGCTTGACATTGTTTTGAAGGAGCATCAGGGTGGGATGTACTTGAAGATATCTGCAAAGAAACAAGTAATTTTTAATACACAAGGACATTTCCCCATATCAGACTACTAGACTTTGCCATATATTTCCACTGTAGACACAGACAAAGATGAAGACATGAGCCATCATGCAAACCCTTTCGGAAGAACAATATAAATGATAAAGGAAGACAAAGGCCATGTTTCTAAAAACAGATGACTGAGAAGAACAAAAGGACTGAGTTTGGCTCATTTTCCATGCCTCTTGTAAGGGGATCGGGTGGGTATGTGCCAAATAGCAGTTGAGACCTGTTGAAGTGAACTTCCTTATTTCAATGAATTTCTTAAAATATTATTAAAAGCTGGAAGCTGCAAGTACAGCCACTCACTGTTTCTCTTCCCTATACCACCCCCCCCTTTCCCAAGCTGTTCTCTGCTTAAAGGCAGTTGTGAAACAATATTGGGGAAGCATATGGATGTGGGTCAGGGTATCTGGAATTGAATCTTGGATCCATTCCTCACTAGCTACATGACCCTGGGTAGCTCAACTAATCTGACACTTATTTTTCCCAAAAATGATGATGGTGATGATAATCTCCATTTCACAGGATTATGGTGAGGAGAGAATAAGCCATGGCACTAGAACTCAATAAACTGCTCACTGAATATATACAGCATTTCCTTCCTTTATAACACCACTCTCTCTCTCTCTCTCTCTCTCTCTCTCTCTCTCTCTCTCACACACACACACACACACGTCAGTTTTCTGACAGTGGACAGAGGATGCTGCCACGCCACACTGGGTTTACCAAGGAGATCTTTTGTTTTCACTTGGTAATTATGGTAGCCTCATTAATTTGTTCTGAGGGCCATGTGGATAAACTTTCTGAGAATTGAGAGCAAAGCCAATTATTAATTTTGGTTCCAAAGTGAGCAAGCTTCTATCTAGCTACAGTATAGGGTAAAAGTGAGTCACAAGAGTAGAAAGCCTGGACAATATAAATTCAGCCCATTTTAAGTGCAATAAAAGTCTTTTTCTTCAATTAACTGTGGTCACCAACTCCATCAAAAGATATTTATTAAGCAAAAAATGCACCTTAAATCATAACTCAACCACAAAAATCACTTTTTAATCAATTAAATTACGTTGGTTAGAAAAACAATGAAGCCAGTCGGTGATATAGTATCAAAGATGTATTTAGGGATGAGAGCAATGGAGTCACTGACTTTATTCACTGCTGAAGCAATCAGAAAAATTTCAATTCCACTGTAAGTGCTGAATCAGACATATAAGCCTATTTACTTATTTTTTTAGAGAGGAAGGGAGGGAGAAAGAGAGGGTGAGACACATCAATGCAAGAAACATCAATTCGTTGCCTCTCATATGCGCCCCAACTGAACCTGCAACCCAGGCATGTGCCTTGACCAGGAATCGAACCGGCAGCCTTTTGTTTGCAGAACGATTCCCACCCAACTGAGCCACACTGGTCAGGACCAGACATGTAACCATGTTTAGAATAAATATGGAGCAGTATAAATAAAAAAGATCTCCAAACTTTTTTACAAACTAAATATAGACAAACTATCATAAATGGTTAAGATTTAACCAAGTGCTCTGAAGACAATGAGGACATTTGGGGACAAAACTGTAGACCTCTTCTGGTCAAATCGTGAAACCTATTTCAAAAGACCACCATGTGCAAGTTGTGATGGACTGTAAATATGACCCCACAAGGGTTTTCCTGAAGTCCTAGGAATTGTAAACTGGGTAGATCTTACTTCAGTCGCTACCTTTCATTCCTACCAAGCCTCCTTCCCTAAAAGACTGAGAAGATAAACAGTTTATGTAAGGAAAAATGTCTTTCTTCAAGGCTTAAATTGGACAGTGAACAAAATGCACCAGTGGCATAAACCATCTAGATTTTTGTAAAGAATTTCACAAGTTTCTCAAAAAAAGGGTGTTTTACATGTTAATATTTGGATAAAGAAGATATTCAGTTAATGACATGCGTAGGGAGCTCCTGGAGAAATATTAGATCAGCGACCCTTTAGACAAAACAACAGGGTCAGGAAATCTCTTCGGAATCTTCCATATGCTGTAGAACCCACAAAAATGCACATATGCCAACCCAACCAAACTTCATGTAAAATTTAGAGATTTCATTAGATCCTTAGGGGTTCACAGATCAATGGTTAAGCATCTCTGCTTTCAAAGGTGGGATCAGCATTATTTAACATGTCTGTAACTACTGGAGAAAAGGAAGTGCAGAGTGAATCTTCTATTACATTAATGCTTTAAGAAACAAACAAAACAGTTGGAATTCATGGCACATTTCACAAAGAGGCAGAAAGGAAAGCGACAGATAAGGAGTATTATGTTAGCAAATATATAATATCCCTATCCTATCTGCAGGGCATTTAGGCATATTACAAACAATGTCTTAGAAGGAATGGCCTAATATGCCACTGTAAAAAGCAGTTTGCCAATGAAAATGTTGAGAACCACTAGGAAAAGGACACTAGAGAGGAAAACAAATCTGAAACTAAAAAGACACTCTCCTTGTACAAAACTGTTACACAACAAGGAAATGTTAGGAAGGTGCAATGCGAGAGAAGGTCCAGTGAAAGACAATTCAAGTGATCAAGGGAAGACCATGTGCTCTCAGATTCAGAAAAAAAATAATCAGTGATGCTCCATATTGAGTTCTAGAGTAAATGAAGATATTTAGAGAAGCAGTCTTAACCCTTGCACTTGCTATCACCATCTCCTAACCTACATCACCTCTTTCAACTAATGTTAGAGATGTGTTGAGCCCAAAAGGTTTGACAAAAGACAGTAAGACTTCAGAAGCTGCTGCTGCATGCTAAATTTTCAATGAAAAGTGTACTAAGAAAACAAACAAAAAAATATATAGCCAATTAACAACCATGAGTTGCTTCTGTCTTCTGATTTAACATCTGATAAGTGACTAAGTTCTAACAATAATTAAATTCTTAATTTTACTATCCATGAATAAAGAGGCTTAAGTGTACTCATATTCAGCATGATTTAATAATGAGCTTTTATAAACATATAGTTATTCCTTAATTTAGAGACTCTGAACATAAAAAAAATTCACAATAAAAGGAAAATGACATGAAGATCTATTAGGACAAATGGTAGACACGGGAATGGTCAAAATTAGTCCAAATATACAAACATTGTATTCAATGTAAAGAAACTAAACTCCACTTAAAATACAAAAAAAAAAAAATCAGTCAATATAAGGATATATAAAGGTTGTGTGTATGTTTTCATCTACCTGATATCATGAAGAAAAAAAGAGACCCTGGAGTTCCAAAATATCTTCTAAAAAATTTGATTCTCTTTTCCCATTTATGGTTAATTGAGCTAAGCAGAGTTCTTCATTGTTTTAAGTTACTGTCATTAGCTTAAGTTTAAGCTCATTTCACAAACACCTTGTTAAGTATAAATCGCAATACATCACCTCAGCAAACTGAAACAACGGCGACTTCTGACGCGACTCGGGGGACTCTGAGACTTCGGGTCTGCAAGCGCCGGAGGACAACTGGAACAGACAGAGACAGCATGAAGCGTCACAGGAACCGCTTCCGGAATGCGACAGAAGGTAAGTGCCACCTACGACACTCCTATCTGAAGAACAAATGGCTTTGATTGTCCCAATCTGAGGCAATACTGTGACAAAAAAGGAGTTATACACAAGGGGCCATTTGACTATAAATAATGCCATAAATAGCAGATGAGCAACATAATGCATTTTAGAAAGTTAATATTCACCCAAGAAAAATTTCTACAGTGATGCCTATTTGATCTCTTGGCTTTCTGTCACCAAATCCAAAGGATTATCTACTTCTTTCATGTTCTGTGTTTCTCTCTCCAATATTTCATGTCACCATGAACATTTCTGACAAGAGAATATCCAAGTCCACTGTGAAAATCTTAAAAAAAAAAAAACAAAAACACAGCAGGAAAATCACCTACAATGTTATCTCCTAAAGATAAGCACTGTTATATTCCATGTATATTCTTCCAGTTGTGTATATAGATATTTTCAATTAAAAGGAGATATTGTACTATAGTTATAAAATGTTCTTTTTAAAAAATTCATGACTTATCCTGAGTTATTAAGCCTTTTCCAATGTAATATTAATAGCTGCTAGTGCTTATATTAGATGGCTGAATCCAATGGAAAGAGCTCACAGTCACCCAGGTTATATTCTTGTAAAGAGTTTCTCACTGAACCTCTTCATTAGACACTGAAGATATGGTTCTAAAAAAGTGTCACAGCCCCCTAAGAAAGGGCAAGCATTTCAAATTTTAATTGTACCTTTTGTATTTGAAAAGGTAATGGCCACTTCCTCTCAGAGAAAAGCTTCACAGAGAAGGTGCAAAGCTTCAATTCATTTGCCATCTGTGGTTATTAGCCTGACTCCCTTACTGGTACTTGCCTAGTTAACAAATTGTGTGTCTAAGGCCCAATAGTGTTTGCTCCCCAACATAAAAGGCACTATAAAGATGGCCAGCAAATCTTGAAATTACAAGCCACAAAAAGTTCCTTATTAGAATAAGTACTTGAACAAAATATATCTTTATATTGTAGTTTAGGAATAATTGAAAAAATCAATACTGTCCTGGTTTATAAAGAAATCCTGTATCTTGAGCCCCTAGACATCTTGGCAAATTATCAAGATTTGACTTAAAATTAAGTATAAAAATAAATGAAAATTATAAAATGTCTTTGTGAAACTTTAATAATGTTAATTTGCCCATGATATAAATTTAGAAAAAAAATTTCAAATTAAATATATTATCACTTAAAGTAGCTATACTGCATAAAGCCTATATAACATATATTTTAATTTTTTAAACAGAAGTATTTTTTAAGAAGATTGTATTTATTTATTTTTAGAGAGAGGGGAACAGAAGGAGAAAGGGAGGGAGAGAAACATCAATGTGTGGTTGCCTCTTGTGCGTCCCCCTTCTGGGGACCTGGCCTGCAACCCAGGCATGTGCCCTGACTGTGTACCTAACCAGCAACCTTTTGGTTTGCAGACCAGCACTCAATCCACTGAGCCATATCAGCCAGGGTTATGTAATATATATTTTTATTTCAGATCCCATGATGCATGAGAAATAGTTACCATTTATAAGAAGTTAAATTACCCAATGGCTTAATTAGAATTCATATTAATTATAAGAAGGAAAATCAACTCTCTCTCAAATGGCATTTATAGGTTATTTGGCCATAACTATACAAGCCTATATAGTCTTAAAGTTAAATAAGGCTCTCTGCAAATTGTTCTGATGTTCTTAAGTAAAACTTTCTTCGTAAATGGAGAATTCAAATGTAAATCATCAGCAAGGTATACATAATCCCACACATGTTATGTCAACCGCACTGTGCAATCAAAGCCTATGCATGCGTGCTTGTGCTCACCACGCACCTGGATGCACAGCAGATTCACAGCGGATATGTGGTGACTGACTCGATTCTCCGTGTGTGAGTACGAAGAGTCTCACAACAAAGGCTATCCAATGGTTAAAACAACAGTAAGAGAATCACTAAGGCTATACATTTTACTCCAGTGGACAGTGTCCTCACTAAAAAATCTAGTTCCTCTTACACTAAAGCAGTGTGGATTTAACATATATCTTCAGTGCCGTAAAATGGAAAGATAGCACAATTAGTAGCCAGGAGAATTGTGTTACAACTATGTGACCACCTGACTCTCCAGGCTACAGAAGAACAGAAGCAGAAAATCAGATGGGGCCATGAGTGGGGTTAAGGAAAAAGAAGAAGGTCGAGAAAAAACAGTGCCAGCAGCAAGAAGACACAGGGAAACAAGAAAAGCCAAAAACAGACAAAATGCTCACAACGCATTGTGGTCTATCGAACAGAAATTAAAGTAGGGCCAATGGCCCAGAAGTTCCTCCTGAAGGCATCAGTTCGCTGTAGTAATGAACATTTACAACTGTGATTCTAAGTTGTCAGGATAAGAATGATCAAATGTATGTTACTAAAAGGCAGAAATGCACGTGATACATGCTAGACGTTTTTCCATCCAAAATCTCAAAATGTAAAAATGGTTCAATGGCATGGAAGATGTATACATGTAGACTTCATTCTTCAGTGTTTGATAAATAAGGCATCCAATGTAAGGTGAATATTTGTGCATGCATAACATGCACACACATACGTGGTAAAGAAATCTATGATTAGATGCACACAAAGTGTATAGAGTATTTCCCACAAAAGGATCCTATTTAAGCAATGTTATTAGTCAGAGGACCTTAGGCTTTGTCACCTTGCTGTTTCTATTTACTGTACTCTGAATTATCAGGTGAAGCATGCTTTTTATGAATAAACACCAGTTCCCCAATTCCATTCCTATGCTGAACGTAACAATATAAAGAGTCTAAGGTATGTGTTCATTAATTATGAGGAAAAAAAGATACGGAATAAACAGAGGTTAAATAAAGGGAGGAAAAAACCCAATAAGCTGTTTCTAGAAAGAGTCTGAAATAACCCATAAAGCCACTAGGTGTAGCTATATACCCAAGAAAGAAATCAGCTACAGCGATTTCAAAAGCCAAGTTAACCACATACTCAACTTCCTTTAAATCCAATCGTCCCTTTGATTTAGCTATAACTCACAATAACCAAGGAAGAAGAATGATTAGTATAATTAAGAATTATGATGAAGTAGTACTTTTTTTCCCACAGATGCATTTCAGATCTTGAAAACCGTGGACGGAGAAACAGGACCCAGGCCCCTGATATAAAACGAGATCACCCCAGTCAAACATACTGCAAGTGCTTTGGAAAGCTATGTATTGTAAGAAAGCCTGTTCCTACTTCACAAGGTGCAAGACCACAGCTGCTCACAGTTGGATTGTGATGAATGTGATCAACAAAAAGGGTAAGTGTTGTATCTGAACTACACATTCCTGCCTTTGCTAATTCAAATATTTACTGAGTACTCATTCCTTCAACAAATACTCAGTAAACACCTATCATGTGTCAGCCCCAGACTGCTGCTTTCAAGAAGCTTACATTCCACTGGGAAATGAAATAAGACTAAGGGAATGTATTTGGTCCTTAAATTGCTTGTTGTTCAAATGCAGGAGGGGGCTGCACATGTACGAATGTAAGTGAATAATGGCAGAATATTACAAAGTCTATGGCAGGATGGCGAAGCGGCCTCCATTCTTTCTGGGGATGGGTGAAAGAAGATACGTAACTTCTGAGATATACCTACAAGGAACACCGGAATTGTAGAAATGATGCGGAAACAACGGGAGGAAAAGCATGAAGGCAAGTGTTCTGTATGTGTGAGAAACAGTGATTTTCCCAGTGTGGCCGAAGGTCAGGATGGCTGAGAATGTAATGGGAGATGAATCAGACTGAGAGGACTTGAATTCTATGTTAAGTAGGAAAAGTAAGCTGAAGGTAATGGGGAGCCAGCCAAGGTTTTCAGTCACAGGAGCTGCATAATGAGAGATGTGCAGTTAGATAATTCTGTCAGTGCAGTGCAAGATGACCTTGGCTGGGGAGTGACTGGAAGCAAGACACCAATTAGAAGGTTAAGGAAATAAACCAGCTGAGATGTGGGGCCCCAATTAAATCACAGACGGTATTTTCGAGGCCTCAGTAATTGTCCAGAAAGATGTCAGAGCTAAGGAAAAGGAAGCGAGGTCAGACAGGACCTGTGTTTCCAAGGTGAGTGAAAGCCTTGCACTAAAAGAGGGAATCTGAGGGGAGGAAGAAGGTTTTGAGGTGGGTGGGGTGTGGGCTTGTGTGCAATGGGAGGGAGGGCTGGGGACAGAGGGTTCCATTGCAGAGTTCGAGCGCAAAGACCCTGTGTGACTCCAATGTCCAGTGATCTCATTTTCACCCTCATTCAGTCTGACCCAGCCTTTCAGGCAACTGGTGGCTCTTGCCGGGTGTCCTTCAAAGTATCTGAGTGATCATTTATTTGCATTTAATATGAGACATTAAATGAAGCTCTGAAATGGACTTGATCTTAAACACAGGCGAATTAAATCTAAGCATATTACATCCAAGATAATCCTTCAAAATGTTTTTAAGGACTAAAATAAAGCCACTCTTAATTAAACCTAAATTAGGTTAAAGAGAACCAGGTACTAAAGCACTGCACTTGGCTGGCTGATACCAGGACTGAGCTACAGCTGAGAAAGGTACCGGGGTAGGATATCCTGGACAGAGTAACCAAAAAACACTGCAGAGAACTGAGCAATCCCCAAATTAGAATGCACGTCCAATCATCCGGCTGAAAGAAAAGTCCCTGGTTTTCCCTGGGGCACCAGACTACTGATCTCATGCCACAAGAAGAGCTCTACTGTTACTACAAGCTGTGTGGCAGAGCACAGTGTGGAAGTCCAGCACAGACCACAGGCCACTTTGACAAACAACTTCTACCCTTTGCACCCATCTCTGGAGGACGGGGCAGCTCAAGCAAGTTCACCACTGTCTTGAGCAGTGCAGCCTGGGAGATGGCTGCCAATCAAGTTGGGTAAAAGGACTTGACCCTCTGGGCTCTGAGCCTCGGTGCTGACAGATGGGAAAGGCTGGGCCGGATGGGCAGTTCCAGCTAAAATGGACAGTGGCTTTAATTTAGATTGTCAAAAGCTAACTGCATCTTGATAGACATCTCAAACGTTCCACCCAAAATGGTAAGAAATGAAAGTGACCGGAAATGGCTGAGTTTTTCCTTATAAAAGCAGCAGTTGTTCAAAATTATTTTTTTCTATTTATGCCTAAGGATCTTTCTTATTAATAACCTTAGTTTGTATTGTCTTGCCATTCCTCACTTCCCCCATCATATGATTGTACTGAATGTATATTATCTTGTCACTTTATTAAGTACTTACTTTTCTGGAGCAACAACAAATAAGTCATTTGAAAGAGCAGGTGGGTATCCAAAAGTTTCTTCTTAGAAGTGGTTCTCAAAGACCTAACTGCTGGCAATTTCTTCCTTAGCTGATTCCCTTCTGTATGATTCACTTCTCAAAGCCATTTTGCTTTGTTTGTGTAGCTCGAGAATTCTCAAAATGGTCCCCCCCTCCCTTCGTCAGAAATAAAAGGTGGAACGCTGCTCCTGTCAGAACTGCTGTTTTTAAGAGTGGGGAGGACAAATTCTCACTAAAAAGAGCCCAGGAATCAAACTTCAAGCAAAGGGAAAAAGCACTCTTTTGTTTAACTAGCATTTTTACCTATCTGTAAGTTCAACAGATGTTTATCGGTTTACATTTGTTTCTGAAAATTGGAAAGAATGTTAATAGATGTTGGGAAGAAAAACATCACTGTGATCTAATCTGCTAGAAAAGATGATGCTGACTTTCACAACACAATGCTTGGTTGGAAATTATGAGTCAGCCTGTGCTGAAAGGTCAAGTGTGCATTATTATTCCAACATTCACATTCACCTTTCAGGACATGCTTGGGGGATCTACACCCAAGTGGGAGTTAGTCTGATTGCTATAAGGGAGAAGCCATGTGTTAGCAAGTGACATGATGCTCACCAACACTATTATGTTAGGAAGTCAAACATGCTGAATAAGGATGCGGAGGCACACAGTGACGTATTCACGTTTTTTCAGCTGAATATTAGTACAATGGAAATAACTACCAGTCCACCAACTTACTTTTTTCTCCACTGAACTGAATGAAATCAAAATATGTTAAACTGAACGTCTGGCCAACTACTATGGATCCCAAATGTAAACGACTTATAATCAAAGGCTTTTGTGATATAAAATCTTATATGGTATCTTCTACACTTGATCTTAGCCAAAAGGCTGAGAAGCGATAAAATCTTATATGGTATCTTCTAAAATCACTAGTTGAACAGGCGTCAACTGTCATCTGTGTGGCACACTCGCAATTTAAAAAAAAAGAAAGTAAAAAATATGTGTGTGTGTGTGTGTGTAAAATGGAGCTGACTGCTATTTTGCCCTACATAGCAATTCTGATTGGGAATTGAAAAATTTCCATCCCCAGTTCCCGAGTATGGTAAAATAATATGACCTTCAGGTTAACTCATCTGGTCTCTGTTAAATGAGTCTGGAAAATAGGAGAATTCCACAAATGCAAACTATGCACAGTTAAGTGCTACTACCTGCACATCAAAGCCATACCTAAAAATGTTTAGCATAAGCAGACCAGTAACTATACAGGGACTGAAAGACCATAAAACCAAGGTCATAAGGGCCTCGGTCCTTTTCATTTTCCATTTGAAAGAATAAAACAACCTGGAATGCCATGTCTCTTGATTTTTTAAAATGGAAGTTTGGATTTATTCAGGTAGAGAGAGACCGACAGTTTCATGCTTTAAAATATCTCATCTTTTCCCTAGCAAGTCTGAATGAGAACATCACAAAAGTAGGGGATGTTATGAACAGGGTTGAACGAATCACAGGACCCACCCTACAGACGCAGGACAGTCATGGCAAATGCTAGGATCTGTACATGGCATTTCTTACTCCTCGGCTCATGGATCCTCAAAATTTGCAGCTGACTTGTGTTTATGTCCCCTTGGGCTCATTTACCCCACTTCTGCTGCCCCCAAGGCAAAATACAATGCACACACAGAGCTTAATAAAAACAAAAGTAAGCTCTGAGTGTGCAGAACTAACAGTGGGAGCAGAACACAAATGCCCGCGTGAGCAGAGCGGAGAGGAACGAGGAACCGACTTACCTCTGCTGTGCCAAGAGCATGCTCTCCGGCTAAAAGGAGCATGCTCAGTCCTCCCATCTGAGTGGGGTCTAAGTCAAAAAAAACAACAAATACATCACCAAGTTATAATTGACACAGAGTGAAAAAAGGAAACTCAATAGTAGCTGTCAGAAATCCAGCAGAACCACATATAGCTTTCTATAGAAAACTTTTGAAAGCTCCTTATGCTTGGCATATATGTACTTAGTACTCAACTTTTATCAGCATTTTAAATACCACTGTTGTCCCACCATTCCAACATAATACATTCTTCAACACCATAGCTGTTTATAAGGTGAATTATCTCCTTTATGTGATATTTCTTTCTTGATATTTTTTACCCTGACCACATTTTTTATATAATTTTTTTTGAAAAATTGAAAAGAAAATCTGAGGCAGTTAAAAAAAAAAAGAGGTTATTAGAGGGGAAAATATGTCACCAAATGATCAGATGGTTAAGACTTAATGTTCAAAAAAAGCCACAAAGGAAGACACACATATAGAATATGTAGGAACATGCCCATTTGAGGAAACAAGTCTTTTTCCTGGTTAAGAACTACTGTGGCTGCTAAAATAGATACTTAAATCTATTTAAAAAATAATCAGGAGGGGGAAATGAGTTTAGCAAAATGGAAAAGTTTAATTTGGTTCTTTGGGCAGCTAAATACATTTGAAGGTGCCAAATGGAAGATTGGATAATCGCTTTCCAATAAAGACAAAAGCCTATTATCTCAGATTCTAAGGTAAAATAAGAACACACTTATATAATTTTATTTAAGTTATATACCAATGTGACTTTCCTAGAAATCTGCTGTATAGATACTAAAACACAGGCCAAGAACTTATCATCATGCTTCACATTAATTTATATTTATATAGTATTATTTAGAAATATCAAAAATTTATATAAAGAGTCTGCTTTCCCTTCACCAAGAGGGCGTATACTAAATTAAATTCTACACAGCTTTCCCTTCTTGGAAATCATGCAACTGACTGCTCTGACGTTATTCAAAACAGCAAAATGTCATGTGACAAGAACCACTGAGAAAACAAAACATGAGATTTCATGCTGAGGAAAAGCTTCAACTGGCCCCTAAATGCCCTACAGTATCCCTTAGTTTCAAATAGCTAAGGCCCATGTTTTAATTAAAGGCAAATCAATTTGCTTTCATTGTATAGAAAAGGAAATAACTGACAATATCAGACCAATGTTACATACTGTACCCTAACTTAACAAGGGCTCTGATCATAGATTTCCAACATCCATCACAAGCCCTTACATAATAAGATAAATGCAAGAAAGGTGGTTTGTTTTCTTTATTTCTTTCCTATATTTTGCTATAAACAGTTTTTAAGAGCTGACCTGTAAATATCTTGGTTGAAACCTAGGTCCCACTTCCAATTTGTAGTTATAAAAGGTAGACTAATAAACTGTCAGAAATGATGCTTTAAACAGACATCATTCATAGCTTTCTGTAGTTTATCTACAATTATTTTTGATTTATAAAGAGACATTGAATGCAAAAAGCCTACACACTGACCTAGATTTAAAATTGGAAGAAAAAGCAATGGAAGATAATATTAATTGAAAGAATTCAGTTGGAAGCAAATCATCCATATACTCTTTTGGTCCTGATAATAAAATGTTTTTTTTTTAAACATTTCAACTGACATAATCTGGGAAGTCCAGAATGCTCACCAAGACTACTAGCAAGTGGTTTGACGCTAAAATTGTACAAAGTGACAGCTAAAACAAGCAAAGATCTCTG